>SWBJ01000100.1:0-138597 GCA_024195555.1 Aureobasidium sp. EXF-12298
GCATCCCGTCCGCTCTGCCATACATAAGCAGTTGAACGGCAGATTAGTACTACGGTGGGTGACCACGTGGGAATCCCTGCTGCTGTACGTTTTGCATTTGTTTTTGATGTTTAGAAGAAGGTGGGTGGTTTGAGATACGTGACAAGCGGCATGGAATGATATGTAGTGGGTGCGGTAAGACGAGTGATATGTGGTATTAGACGCTAAAGTCTTTTTGTGGTTGGAAGCTTCCCTGAACCTCCTTTTCTTTTTCATCTATATGGTCGTATCATCGTATCTGGCGAATTTTACATTATGCATATATGTCCTTCTTCCTGCCAACGGTTTTGGTGGTTTGTCTACCGTGGATTTGGTAGAAGTCGTTCCTCCCTCCGTGTGTTCCTCTTTTCTCTCGCTTAAACGAAACAGCGAACGGCGATGTGCCTCTAATGGTCATGGTTTCGATCGATGGCATTGGAAGGTTTGACCTTAGGAGCTGACGAATGTCAGATATGAAAAGGGTCCGTGTTGCCCTTGTTGTAGTGGCATGCTACGATCATGTCGAGAGTAGGGCTTGATCCATCCGGATGCCGACACTTGGTCTATCTCAGTCTGATCGAACGCATAAACTGACGCAGAACCCGGCTCTTCGAGATTCCTGCTTGGTATTCGCTTAAAAGAGCGCTCTTTCGGTGTTTTGGTGGTGTATGTTTCTTCTGTCGATTTTGCGTATAGTCTGATTGTTCATGTCCAGTCGGTGGTATACCCGCGATAAGGCGCGTCGCTTTCGGTCATGGTGCCAATCCCGTTTGAGATGGTGGGAATTATCCCTAACCGGCTGAAACTCACGTAGTCGGTTGACATCTCTTCCGTGCTCGTGGGCTCTGCTTTCCTCTTCTCGCGTTGTACTGAATCGGCAGAGTCAGGCTCCCTGGGAGTGCTGGCGGTAGGATATCTGGAGCGACGTCTCTTTCGGATGCAAGCCTGGACCAGTGGGTGTAGAGTGGCCAAACACACCGTGATAATGGCCGTACCCGCTTCGACGAAAGTAAGAACGGCAAATTCTTTCTTTTGGTTCAAGAGTATAACACCTATCTCATCCCCAGGCACATACCGGAGTCGAACCAGGGAGATGACACTAGCTCCGGTAGCAAGGAAAATCAGGAAGTATATGCAACACATCTCGCCGATTGGCATGCGCCGTAGCTTGGTGAGTATCGGAAGACATGCTAGGACAAAAATCCAGTCGCACGCGGCGTTTACCGCAATACTAACATACAGCAGAGGTTTGACGATGTGGACCCAGTCGATACATTGTCCAGGGGTGCTGGCCCTGACTGCCCTGACCAGGTTTGAGACGGTAGGCACACCACATTGGAAGCCGCTGACGAATATGTAGGCGGTTTGGTACAAGCAGAAGATAGTGACGGTGCCAAAGATGACATGGCGCTGCCAACGCTCGCAAATTC
This sequence comes from Aureobasidium sp. EXF-12298, assembly GCA_024195555.1. Classification (NCBI taxonomy): domain Eukaryota; kingdom Fungi; phylum Ascomycota; class Dothideomycetes; order Dothideales; family Saccotheciaceae; genus Aureobasidium; species Aureobasidium sp. EXF-12298. The sequence goes on from SWBJ01000100.1 coordinate 1,449, forward strand.
GAGACAGGAATGCAGCTACAGAAAGCTTGATCAAGATTTGGTCCGCGATGTACAAGAAACTGTTACCAACAGTGAGCTATATAGGTCAGTAAGAAGGGTCGACTGAGAGCTCAGGGAAGCTCACCTTTATGATTTTTGGATAGCTTTTCATGATATCGTCGTGCGCCAGCCATTGGCCAATGACGATTGTACTTGTACACAAGGCCATAAACACGACCTACACACGTCAGTTAGGAAGTGTACAGGGGAAAGAGACGACTTACATATGCAGGAATGATGAGCCAATCTTCGATAGCGAAAGTCTTTGTCATGTACCCACGGACGTATACACGCAGAGAGATAGCCAGGGTAGTCAAGACCATCATGGGGATGCTGAATGAATACAGGTAATCCCTGGTGGAGCCGCTGAGCGCGCCGACCTGGACAGTCCCACTCTTATGTTCGTAGAAGGCCATTGTGCCTTGCAGACAAGACTGAAGAACATGTCAGAGAAAAAGAGGGTTGGTCGAAGCAGAGATGGATGAGATCTTAAGGCTGAAGCACAAGGTGATTGCATCTAAGATTTGGGATTTGAGACAATCATACGTCGATGCATAACGGTTCTGCCGTTCATCAGCGGTTTTTCTTGGGAAGCCGCACTTTACATTTAGTAGGCCGAAATGCACATGTTCTGCTCGGAGCTGCATGTAAACAAGCCACAGTATGTTGGTCGATGCGATGAGACTTAGACAATGCTTGGTATATGATAGTGCTGATATTGAAGCCTACCGGACCGGGTCATGTCAATGTGTGCATGAGCTAGTATGAGGAGAGTTGTAGACGAGTTCTCCACAGATATCCCATATGCTTTCAACTAGAAGTATTGACTGGTAATCCCAGATCGGTGCGAGCTTATTGTATACGAGTAGACAACGCCAATGTCAAATAAATAAATACTCGGAGGTGACACGAGCCGACCGACCAACCGACCTCCCAGGGAGCGTAGTGGGGAATTTTGCACGGGCCGGCCCACGCAGCCGGACAGAAGTCACAGACTTGTATGCAGGGTTGTTGTCGATACACCTGGACAGCAGCGACATGGTGCAAGATGATATCGAGATGCGGTGAGAGTAAGATCAGGAGCGGGACAAGAGAAGAGGTTGAAATCTTCAAGAGTCTGGTTACTCGTAGATGTTAAGACGAGATGTGTGGATTGTACAACAGCACAGCGTGGCGGAAGTGGCTGGTGGATGGCAACTGTTTCGCATGCAAGGCTGCAACTTGATAGCTGCGTACTTTTGGCATCATGATCGAGTAGCACAGCAACGCGAGCACAACAAGGTCGGACGAATTGCTCTGAGCCGACTCTTTGGCGACGGGCGACTGTCGATGATTTGTCGTTCGTGCCCGGACCGAGCGTCGCCCTTTCCGTATCACCATCAGCCAGACAAGACCTCATAGTCAATTTCGCTTTCTTGTCGACATCTTGCCCGCCTTTGGCCGCTTCTTTGGGCATTCTGTGACGAGGTTTGCAGAAGCGTCTTCGAAAAAGTGCCCATGCTCTCTGTCAGGCGACATGGACACAGCGCTTTGAGACTGGAGCGACTCGACTTGAAATGATTGCTGGAGACTCGTCGCAGCACCAGCAGTCCACTGGAGGCCAACAGCACCACCACCAACAACAACCACGACCCAGACCTGCCAACCGAGCCCAGAACGGCCTCATTCTGCAAGACGTGCCCTCGTTCGACTCGCGCGACCTTCTGCGGCCCACGTCAATCGCTACCACCGATTCACCCTACCCGGCCATCCAACCAAGTCCCCGTAGTCCTCGTCCGCGCGCCCGCACCTTTGTCCATGCCAAATACCTTACCGATCCCGAAGACCCTACGAGACGTTCGCTGCCACATACCCTGACTGCCACCGCAGCAATGCCTCCGGCCAACTACCAGCCCAGCCAGCAGCGCCATGTGTCGGCCACAGCTGCCGAACACGTCTTGCGCCAGCAGCAGCAGTACATGCCTCCGCCACCGCCCATGTCCAATCCTCCGTCCATGCAATTTCCTCCGCCTCCACCGCGCCCGCCCACCAGCAACTCGCAGCACAATGCCATGATGCTCCCTCCGCCACCTAGCGCTCCACAGTCGGCTCTCAATGCTTGGGCCCTTTGGCACAGACAACAGCAACAGCAGCAGCAATCTGCCTACTCGCAGCAGCAGCCACAATATCCGTCACAGCAACAACAGTACCCCTATTCGTCACAGCAACACCAACAGTCTCCGTATCCCCAGCCCCGTGAACCTCGCGCATACGATCCCACTGCTTACCAGGCCTACACTTCAATGCCTCCACTACCTCCTGATACCCAGCCTCTGGTTTCTGCTACCTATATTCCTGGTGCCGATTCGTTTGGTCCTGGCGTTGGAATCCCTCCATTGCACGCATCACCTCCCCCACCGCCGCCTTCCAGCACCCCTGGTCGTTCTCAGAATCAGCAACAATATCACAATGGCTATTCACAACACCCGCCTACTGCTCAGTACCCGCTTGACCCCATGGATGACGGCAGATGGCTTCAGTACAACCAAACTAATACCAATCAGTACAACCAGACTAATACCAATCAGTACAACTCGTACTACCAACCATCTCAACCTGTGCAGCAATTGCGATCTCAGCAGAGCAGGGACTATCTCTCCAACGCTCCTCCGACTCCTTCAAACACGAGAGTAGTAGTGCTGCCTGCTAGAGAAACACAGGAGCATTCTTCGCCTGCTCCACACATGCTCTCCTTTGCCGATTCCAATTCCACTCCCGTTCCTCAGCCACGTGAGCAGCCACCTCCAGAGGTGCCTGCCTCGCCTCACGACCTGCAATGGCCCCTAGAACGAGTCATCGCTTGGCTTGCCGATAATGGCTTCTCTCACATTTGGCAAGAAGCATTCAAGCATCTCAATATCCAGGGCTCGCAGTTCCTCGAGATCGGCCGATCTCAAGGTAACAAACCCAATGTTGCTTTCTTGCACAAGACTGTCTATCCCCAGCTGCAGAAGGAATGCGCCAGTGCTGGCATCGTCTGGGACCAAGCTAAAGACCGTGAAGACGGCAAGAAGATCCGAACGCTTATCCGCCGTATTGTCGACTCTGGGGGCAGCGTGAATGGCAGCAGCTCCTCAAGCTTACCTTCACGTCAGCGGAGAGAGTCCTCACAGTTCCCACAGAGTGCAGATGCAGACGGTGCCATCGAGAATTCGCCCATGATGACTCGTCACGAGATGGCTTTCGGCTCAACTCCTACGACTGCTGGGGGAGGTGAAGACAGCCCTGGTCTGCAGATGCCCAATTCTTTCGCTCAACGAAGATACTCATCGCAACGTTCCGTCACGCTTGACTCTTTGACTTTGATGAACAAGCAGCATGACAGCTCAGAGGGCCGAAGCGCATTTTCTCGTGCTGCCCTCGGTGAGATCGACATACCTCGGCGGCACAGTCCCAGTGTCTCGACAGAGCTCACCGCAAGTTATGCGCAAACCACCTCTCATCTTCGCTCCGACTTTGGCCGCCCAGGCTTTGAGCCAAGCCCACAGCATAGTCCTGCTATGCAACAAGCCCGCCCTGCGAATCTTCCATCTGCATCAGCACATAATCGCTACTTCAGCAACAACCATCACAGACTCAGTAGTAGTGATTACACAAATCCCAGTGGTCCTGCTTCTAGTCGCATTAGTGCTACTAGTGATGCCAATCATGGCAAAACACCTCCACTAGATTCCCGCAGATATGCTCAAGAAGGGTCACGGCCACCGCCATCTACAGAGCTTGCTTCTAAAACCAGCGCTGGAGAAGTACCCCACAGTGCTACAGCAAGCGCAAAAGAACACAAGTCGGGCTTCCTTCGTAACTTCATACGCCACAAACAGAAGAATGAGAGAGACCACTCTCGTGATGATCACATGGAATCACCTACAAGTCCAGCGCAGCCTCGGCTACTTACCAAGTCAAGTCTGAACTCGAGTGAAACCTCAATCGACAGGCCCGCTTCTCGCAGATCAGCACATATCATTGTGGAGGCAGAGAAGGCTCAGCACATACCTGAACGAGGGAGATCTGCAGCCAGAGAATCCGACAAGCGATATGCATTTGTTACCCCTGATGGATGGAACTACCGATTGATAGATCTGACGACTGTTACAACGCCCGAGGAGATGCGCGCAACCATATGCTATAATCTCGGTATTGTGGAAACACCTGATTTGACCATTCATCAAACTTCGCCTGGAAAGGAGCAGCACGAAGAACCTCTTACAGACTCGCTGTTGTTAGCTGCGCGCCACCACATTGCTGACTCGACAGGAAAGCTCAAGCTTTTTGTTCGCTCATCTGCCACCGAGCGCTCGCGTGACCAGATGGTGTCGCCTCTTCGCGCCGGGTCTTTCTCTAAGCCCGTGGATCCCTCGACGTATGCTCACCTGACTGGAGACGACAAGATTGACATGTCCACTCTCAAATCGAACGAGTCTACCTTGGTCCCTAACAAGAAGCGGTCATTGCAGAACCTGGTCAGGGAGATGGCTAGCGAAAACCTAACCCTACTGGAACGCGATCTGCCTACTGACCTATCTGCGCTCTCTGAGTCTGAGAGGCTGGCGATACTTGAGATCAAGGCCGAGGAGCACCGAAGGGAGACACAGCGCAAGCAACAGGCATATCTGGAAACCAGACAGCAGCAAAGACTTCGATTGGAGCACTCGCGTGACCGTCTTGGCAAGGACTTCTCACCCATCAGGCGCAAAGACATTATTGATTTCGATCAACGACGAAACTCGCCATACGAGGAGAAAAAGCTGCTCGACCAGGAGAAAAAGATGGAGCCATTGATCCCGTTACGTAAACCGCCGCCCCCTCCTGAACCGAGCAGCACTTTATTTAAAGCAGATTCGCTCAGAAAGAAATCAGGGCCAATCTCACGTACCAGTTGGCCTGATCGTGGCGATGCTTCCAAGAGAAGTTCCGCTGAGAGCTTAGATGGCAACAAACGCAAGACTCGTGTAAGTTCTGGTATAGGTGCTGCTATCATTGGCGCCGGAAAGTTGGGCGGCATGGTTGGGGCTCCCGGCACTCCTGCCTCAGCTAGAGAAGCCGTGCAAACCCCTCCGTCTGGTTACAACAGTGGCGTCCCACCAAAGGCGATGCAGACATTGGGTATCACCGGCATGGGTGAAAACAGACCAGCTCTTACTGGAAATTCACCCATCACGACGTCAAAGGGTGAGGTCCCTTTCAAGATTCCCGCTTATCTTGAAGACAGCATTGAGGACGGTAACAATTCTCTGGCCGTCAACAGCTTCTCACGACCAGCACTTACTCTCCAGATGCCTAGCAAGGACAACCCTACGATTTCGCCCGCTAAGGATATCCAGAAGCAACCCAGCCCGGGTATTAGTCCTACGACTGCACGCCCACAAAGCAGCTTGAGTCGTATGAGCAGTCGTAGAAGCTATGGCCCAAGCTTCCATCTGCCAAGTGAGCCTGTTTCGTTTGACAGACCATCTACAGCTACAATGGACGAAGAGGACGAAGATTCGGACTCAGACGATGGTCTGTTTGCCAGACCATTGACGAAGAAAGACTCGAACGACAGTCTGTTCGCCATCCCGTTGGCCAACAAAGTCAAAGCCAAGCAATCAAAGACTTCTCTAATACAGAATCAGGCTGAAAGCTCTATTTCTCAACAAGAGCAAGCTCTCAAATCCAAGGCTTCTCAACAGAACATGAGGTTTACTGCATCTCCTGATCCTCTCGATGAGAGCGAACGACCACATCCAGAATCTGCAGTATCCGCAGCTTGGTCAACAGAATCTCCTGAGGATAGCGCCAGATTCGGTCGTCGTGAGAGCTTCGCCAGTGATCTATGGGCCAACCGTCCTCCTCCCGAGGCCCTTGTGGAACATCTCGATGATTTCTTCCCGAACGTTGATCTCGATCAACCAATGATTGAGGAGGAAGGTCAGGAAGGTCAAGCTAACACCCCAAGCGAAACCCCGACCGTCCAACCCTCGCAGAAGTCCTTGGCGCCCACTGTGGAGTCCAAGGCGGAACAGAGCTTCGTGCCGGTACCCGATCTGGAAGCTGACAATGGAACACTTGGCAGCGACGAGTCAACTCTCAAGGAAGATTCTACGCTCAAGAGGGGACACAACATGCCCTCGGTTGCTCAGAGAAACCTCAGGAAGTCTGGTGGCCTGGGTCGAACAAAGAGTATTCGTGAAGTCGTGAAAGGCGCGTATCAGATGCCCGCTCAAAAGTCGCCAAGCCCGTCTGTCACCTCCTTCTCATCAAGTCGTGCCCCTAGCGCACAGATCAATCGCAGCGCTTTGAACCGTATGAGTACGCTCAAGTACGGCGGTGACATTGTCCGACGCAAGAGCACGAAGATGTTTGGCGCTCGTATTGAGCAAATCAAACCTCCTCGTGGTAGCCGCCTCATACAGCTGGAAACCATTCCCCAGGATACTTTTGCGCTTCAGCATCCCCAACGGCAGCCAACGTTCAAGTGGATGAAGGGTCAATTAATTGGCAAAGGTACCTTTGGCCGTGTGTATCTGGGTATGAACACTACTACCGGTGAGCTCTTGGCAGTGAAGCAGGTCGAAGTCAATCCCAAGACCTCAAATGCAGATCCGCAAAAGATTCGTGAAATGGTCAAGGCATTGGACTCTGAGATTGACACCATGCAACACTTGGATCATATGAATATCGTTCAGTATCTCGGATGCGAACGCAAAGAATACTCGATCAGTATTTTCCTCGAGTACATTTCTGGTGGTAGTATTGGCAGCTGCTTACGCAAACACGGCAAATTCGAAGAATCGGTTGTCAGCAGTCTAACCCGACAAACCCTTGACGGATTGGCATATCTGCATCGCGAAGGTATCTTGCACCGCGATCTAAAAGCTGACAATATCCTTCTCGACCTCGACGGCACCTGCAAGATCTCAGACTTTGGAATCTCCAAGCGCAGCCCGAACCCTTATAACAACGACATCACCAACAGCATGCAAGGCAGTGTCTTCTGGATGGCGCCCGAAGTCATCCGCGCTCAGTCTCAAGGTAGCAGCTCAAGCGGCACTACCGAGTCTCAAGGTTATAGCGCAAAGGTCGATATCTGGTCACTAGGCTGCGTGGTCCTGGAGATGTTCGCTGGCCGTCGTCCTTGGAGCAAGGAAGAAGCCATTGGTGCAATCTTCAAGCTCGGCAGTCTCAATCAAGCTCCACCCATTCCTGAGGATGTAAGCAGTGTTGTTGGACCTGCGGCTTTGAGCTTCATGTATGACTGCTTCACCATCGACCCTGCCGATCGCCCAACAGCCGAGACCTTGCTCCGCGCACCCTTCTGCTTCCACGACCTCCATTACAACTTCTTTGACACTGAACTATACGCTAAGATCCAAGGAGCTTTTGGTCCATAGATCTGATTGTCTGACATCTTGTCTTCCCCCTTTGCTACACTATTTTAATATTTGCATTTGCGTTACATACGCACATCTTGAATCTTTTTCTCGTCTGATACCCACTTATTGTCTATTTCTTGATGGATTTTGTATGCTTTTCGAACTGTTATTGGTAGTGGTTTCTGATGTGATTTGGACTCAATTATCAATGAGTTGTCAGGTCCGCGAAAGGATAGAGATTTACTATGAACATGTCTGTTACTTCCCTCTTGCATCATACCGGTATCGCTAAATGGCATCTGTCCGAATTGTTAAGATGAGATTCTCGAGACAAGATCACGAGAGTACCCGCGTGGCAGGGCTCAGTCAACAGACAACGCGTGCGGATGACACGACACAGACCAATCTCGGCTTATACCGTGGCTCAAGGGCAACAAGCAGGTCATCTCGAACGGACAGCAGATGAAGACTTCCATGTTTTGTAGTTGTCAGGTTTCCTGCTTCGCACTGACAACGTTTACTTAAGCACCACAGAGTCATGGTTCGTTCCGTTGCTTCCATGGTGCAATGTCCGCCCCGCCCCGCAAGCGCGATGAGCACGGTCTGTGACCAGGTCCGAAGTTCATGGGAGATCCCGTTTGATATAGACGCGCGAGCAAAGGCGCTGACGTAGGCAAACCATGGCAAGGTAACATCGATTGTATAAAACAACAACCCCCATGACCATATGCTGACCGTATGTAAGGTTAACACCGCTGTATGAGCGCCAAAGTGAACAGGCGAGGACCGCAGCGGATCATCGTGCTGGCAGAGGGGAAGGAGGTTGGAGTTAAGCTTTTTGATATTGGGATGATGATATTGTGATTCCCCAGCAGTCAGTACGCCGAGCTTTGTCCTTCTCGATGCGGCTCACTCCGTGCTGTGTCGGCGCTTACCAACATCGAAGTTTGATAGGCACATCGCTGACCATCCGAATTTCGCTCTCGCATCCACTCCTTCTCACAGTTTCGTCGACAGGCCAAGTCGTTGGGTTGCACAGTCACAGCGATCATTTCTTGGACGCCGAGAAAATGTTTTGTGATAGTCGTGTCTGGATGTTTCGAGCTGTAACCTGATATTGTCCTGCATTGGCTGTCACAGCTTGGCCATGTGGCCGTTGACCTATGAGTCCAACTTAGTCGAGCATGCCAGTGTTTGGGAAGATAAATTTGCCGAAGTCGCCATTCATGCCCAGGCCAAGAAACCGGGTCCTGTAAGATCGAAACACTATCAAGTCTTGTCGTACGCCGTGTCCCCATATAGAAGAGCTTGGTAAGAGACACCAGGTCAGAAATGGTCTGTGCAGCACCTCGATGGCCTGATCTCCATCAATTGCACTGAGTAAGTCGGTAGTTGATCGATCTCTGGCGGGCCTACATAAGGAGCCAGTATGGCCACTTTTGGGGCAGTCTCGTTTGTTATATTCATACAGCTCCCTTTGTTGTGTTGTTGAGATCGGGTAGTCGCCATGCGTTCGTTATTGTACCTTCCATTGATCGCGGGCACTGCCTTTGCTGGCAGCTGCCCCTATATGAGTGGTGAGATGGGAAAGCGCGATGATGCCGCCCTTCAAGAAACCACCGAGCAGACCGAACAGTTCATGGGTCAGTTCAAGCTCAATGATGAGCAAGGCTTCTTGACTACTGATTGGGGTACTCCCATTGACGATCTGACCAGTCTCAAGGCTGGCGCCAGAGGTCCTACATTGTTGGAAGATTTTGCTTTCCGCCAGAAGATGCAAAGATTTGATCACGAACGGGTAAGTTCGACCGTTCTCAAGGCCAACGATAGTGATGATTAATTGTCCTCTAGATTCCGGAACGTGTTGTCCATGCCCGAGGCGCTGGTGTCCATGGTGTCTTCGAATCGTATGGCAACTTCTCTAACATTACCGCCGCCAGCTTTTTGGCAGAGGAAGGCAAGAAGACTCCTACTTTCGTGCGCTTCTCGACCGTCATTGGCGAGAGAGGGTAAGTTTCAATGCATCAACGCAAAATGCCACATACTGACACCTGCCACAGAAGCGGAGATGCTGCTAGAGATGTCAGAGGCTTCGCAACTCGCTTCTACACTGACGCGGGAAACTTGGATATTGTTGGCATCAACCTGCCCATCTTCTTCATCCAGGATGCTATGCAGTTCCCCGACATGGTCCACGCTCTGAAGCCTCAGCCTGACAAGCAGATCCCTCAGGCTGCTACTGCTCATGATACCGCCTATGACTTCTTCTCTCAGCAGCCCAGTACCTTGAACATGGTCAGTGCATAAAGTCGCAATAAATACTTGGTATGGTACTGACTATTTGCCAGCTTATGCTCATCATGTCAGGTTACTCGCTGCCTCGTTCGTACCGCCACATGAGCGGCTTCGGTGTTCATACCATGCGCATGGTCACCGAAGAAGGAGACAGCAAGCTCATCAGATGGCACTGGAAGTCCAAGCAGGGCACCGCAAGTCTCTTGTGGGAAGAAGCTCAAGCCATCAATGGAAAGAACCCCGACTACCACCGCAAGGATCTTTGGGATGCGATCGAGAATGGTGCCTACCCTGAGTATGAGCTTGGTGTTCAAATCATGGATGAAGATCAACAGCTGGCATTTGGTTTCGATGTCCTGGACGCCACCAAATGGATTCCTGAGGAACTTGTTCCCATCACCATTCTTGGAAAGATGACTTTGAATGCTAACCCAACAAACTATTTCGCCGAGACTGAGTCTATCGGTTTCCAGCCAGGACACGTCGTGAGAGGAATCGACTTCAGCGAAGACCCTCTACTTCAAGGTCGTCTGTTCTCCTACTTGGACACTCAGGTCAACAGACAGGGAATCAACTTTGAACAACTTCCCATCAACCGTCCTCGCATTCCCATCCACAACAACAACCGCGACGGTCGTGGACAGCAATACATTCCTACAAACAACTACGCCTACTCTCCCAACTCTCTGAACAATGGCTTCCCAAAGCAAGCCAACCAGACTGTTGGCAAGGGTTTCTTCACATCACCCGACCGCCGATTGACAGGTGCATTCACCCGTGAACTTTCACCCACTTTCAACGACCACTGGTCGCAGGCACGCGTGGTCTGGAACTCTGTAACTCCAGCAGAGCAGCAGATTGTGGTCAACAGCTTGCGCTTCGAAGTCAGCCAAGTGCAATCTCAAGTCGTCAAGCAGAACTTCATCATCCAACTCAACAGAATCTCACACGATCTGGCTTCTCGTGTCGCTGTCGCTCTGGTCGATATCATTGTTCCCGAACCGGACAACACTTTCTACAACTCTAACAGTTCTACTCACATCTCAATCTTCAACACCACTTTGCCCACTATCAAGGGTCTTAACATGGGTATCCTGGCCTCGACAACTTCTAACGCTTCGATGGCTCAGGCAGCTCAGTTGAGCAAGTCTTTCGCAGCCCAAGGTCTCTTCGTCAGCATTGTTGCAGAGTCTCTGCAGCCTTCGGTCAATGTGACTTACTCTGCTGCCGATGCGCACGCCTTTGATGCCGTCGTTGTCACAGCAGGCTCAGAAGCGATCTTCACAGGCGAAAAGGCTTCACCACTTTACCCTCTCAACCGCCCCATGGAACTCCTCAAGAACGCCTATGGCTGGGGCAAGCCCATTGGTGCTGTGGGTATGGGTAGAAAGGCTTTGGATGTCGCTGGTATTGAGCAACGCCCTGGTGTCTATTTTGCCAACAGCACTTCTGAAGCCGTTGAGGACTTCAAGTGTGGTCTTGCCACTTTCAGATTCTTGGATAGGTTCCCTCAGGATGAGTAGGAAGGATAGTTTGTTTGTAGATGTCTCTGATTTGACTTATTTTGTTCTTGTTTTTCACTGCTTGATCCTATTTTTTGTTGCTCAAGTGCTGGTCATGTATGGCAGTGACGATCCGATGTACAATGTTGTCTTAGGAAAAATTCAATTAAGAATGAGATGCATCGTCCCTTTCTTCTTCTACAGGATCATCGCCATTTCTTACCTTTTGTACAGTGAATCCATGTCAATTGAATCACTCCTTCGGCTCTAATTTCTAGCCATTCCTTCCTAACCAAGAGTCTAAGGCGGCTTTCTTAGTCTGCTCTTTTTCCACGGCGCTCGATTCTTGTACAAGAAATGGCAGTATGTAATCATTGGTCCTGCACAATCCGAAAGAAGCCGCACCTCACGTACTCAACCTTACATTGTTAGGCTTCCTTCATCTGCGATATTTGTCTACTTCCGCTAAAGGCATTGCTTGGGTTAATGTCTTCGTCCTTTAAGAATTCTGATCACTAAATCAAACAATGTCTTTTTAGCTTTCCTTTGCGGGTCGATCGTTGACACCCATGTCGGAGGAGATAGAAACTAGGCGTCTGCTGTTTATGCTTCATACTTGTTATAACCCCCGGATGTCTACGGGAGAGAAAAAGACACATTCGATGCCATGTCTGTACTCCAGATATAACTCATACCGAGTTAGAGGAAGAAGGAGCATATATACAATAGAAGCGTTATAAAGCCTAAGCGTGTGATCTGCAAAAACAACATACCTTTGAAAGGATCAACAGCACATCAAAAATTTGATTTTGGGATCATACACAAAAGAGTCTTTGGGTTACTAGAAGCAGAAGCAGAGTTTCTGCGCGAAGATGAAAAAGGTAGAGTAGATGGTCTATTGATATGTTGATCTTGCCCTTTAAAAAGCTTCGCCGTATAAATGCTTCCGAGTAACCATTGTTTAGGTGAACATTGACCGAGTGCGCTTTCATGGTGTATGATGTTTTTCGAGCAAAGAGGTGGGGGAATAAAACAAGAAAGAAGAACAAGAAAAACATTTGGCTGTCGTGATAACCCCCAGATTCATATCAAAAGTAGTAAAAGAGACCCAATAAACCCAAGAGTGGAAGAAAATACAGTGAATCTAAAACATGTCCCGCGTCTTAATTTGATCTTTTTGGGACTTCGTATGTCTATCATTCGCCAATGTGGCGTTCGTTTTCGGGTTTCCAAGAGCCTGTGAAAACGAGTTAGAAATGAATTGTCTGGTAAGGGATGAGAAAATATTGAGCGTACCTTCAAAGTTGTGCTTCACGAAAGCCATCGGGTCGTCATCGTCACCAGCGCCCATCTGACCAACACCAGGGCTGAAACTTGTGATGGGCAAGACAACGACATCGCCGACCTTCTTAGCCTGTGTGATGCCGGTAAAATGCTCCCAGGTAATATTGCCTTTACTCGTTGACATGTCGAAGTAATCGGGGTCGTTGAAGAAGGCGAAAACGGCGTCGGTCCAGATGGCAGGACCGGTAAACTCAACAATCGACTCGATACTTGACTTGGTGAGCTTGCCAACCCCCTTGCGACGCAGGCTTTCTTGAGTAATGGTAGCCACCAAGTCGCGCAGGATGGGATGGCCGGGTTTGGACTGAATGGTCCACTGGCAGAATTGGATGCGACGCGAGTACCAGTCGTGCCAATCCGGACGGTCAGGGTCTGCTTCGATACCGATGACCATGCCGTAGCTGGAGCGTGGTACCTCAGCGGGGACCCACTCGGTAGCACTCTTCAGTGCGCGTGTGTCAATGTCTGAGTAGATGCCTCCTCTTGCCAGCAGAATCAAGTAGCGGAAGAAGTCGGCCTTAAGCACGGGGACAGGCATGGCGTCGTAGGCGGCTACAACATCGGGAACGGCGGCGTAAAGGTGACGGATGAGATTGGCAGCGACGTCGTCGGTGATGACCTCGTGCACAAAGGTTGGGTGCAGCTCGGTCCAGGCAGCCTCACCAGGGCGAAAATCTTCTTCAAAGTCGCCGGACGAGGGGTTGGTCTTCCAGGTTTGCCAGATGTATGCAGGGAACTTGCTCTCAGGGTCATAAGGGAATTGGTAGGCGAGCTGCTGTCGTAACGGCATGGCATGCAGGTCTTGCAGGGATATTTGCGGACGTTCCTTCTTGTAATTGGACTTGGGCTTGAGTTCCTCGACGGCGTCCGGCGTCGTTGAGGCTTGGGGTGTGGCCAGTGGCGACGTGGTGGCATCGGCAGGTGGCTGTATTTGGATCTTGCGATTATCTGAATATGAGCCTGTGGGCTTGGGCGAATTTACATTGAATGCGGCTGCCGTCGGTTGCGAATGCGAGCCCTTGAGCAGGATGAAGAAGCCCAGTACGACGACGGCCGTCAACAAGGCCCGTTTGAAGGTAAACATGTTGGAGGGTGGAGGGACAGCGAGGGAGAGGGTGCGGGAGAAAGAGACAAGAACAACGTGGATTAGCAGCAAGCGACGGGCATACCACGTATATGCAGGTCTCTATGAGCTGGATGCGAGTGCGACAGAGCGACTGGCAGAAATGGAGCTGGGGTTGGAGTATGCGGGAACTGGGCGACCTTATGGGCCGGAGCAGCTACTTGTATATCTTTTTGAGTGGGGATGTGTCGATCGGGGGATGGACCAGGGCACCGTTGTGGATACCACGCACAGGGACACGACGACAACCCTGTTCTTTCTGATGCGCCCGCCGCCAGCAACAACATGCAGCTTGCAGAAAGCAGCCACATCCTGTCCTCTCTACACACTCAAGCAAGGGATAGATTGACATGGCAGTTGACCCGTTTGATTGTCCAGATGCTGTCCTCAATCTCTCAACCCAAGCCCGTATCACGTCAAAAAGTCTAACCACAGCCCACGACTTGAAACGCCGAGTTGCAAAGGGGTCGTTGAGTCGCCATAAGACATCAAACAAACGAACGCGTCATTGGTCCTGCAAGCCTGCACGCCTGTCGCCAATACATGTCTCGCTTGCCTATAATCAACGTCTTCGGCTGCTGCATATTTGATCTTGTAAATTCATCATTGCACGATTCCAAGCTTATCACATGCATGCAACATCCTCACTCCATCATGCAATGCGTAAGCAGTGCTCCAGGAACTCCTTTGTCGTATCCTTATCGATGCAGCCGCATCACTGCAGGCTGCTGAGAACCTCAGAGGGCGCCGCCCCGGCACCGTGCAAGCGACAAGCCACTGCCGCACTTGACCACCTAGACACGCCCAAACGGGCCAGATCTCCGGCTCTCAATCGATCAAGACTCCTCTCAACTTGACCGTTGAAGGCTTCACATTTTCGTGTCCAACGACTTGATATCTTTAGATTTGCTGTCTCACCAAAACACGAATATAAGCAACCATCAAAGAAGCCGACGATTCTCTCGAGGTATCTTGCTGTGTATATGTAGACCTTCAGCCTGCTCTTGTAATCTATGTCGTTGACGTACTCATCCAACATCGTGCTCGTGTTAATAGGATCAGCGTGGAAAGCTTACGAAGCCCGCGCATCCATCAACTGCGCACGCTTAAAGTTTGGGGTATACGAGCTACAAAAACAGAACAACTGCCCACAAGCCTTGCCTACCTACAGACTGTCGTTACGTCCACAAAACGCCGGCGCGCCGTAGAATTGCACGCACAACGTTCACATCATTTCTACTGCTCGCTCGAGAATACCACAGACGGAAACACAAAAACATCACTTTATCAAGATTGCTGTTCCCCGATCCCCAGCCCACAAACAATGCAAGCAGTCCCCCTGTTCACAATCGAAAGTTCGGACCCCGAAAGACAATCACGTCTTCCATGGGGCCCTAGCTGCGTTCCTGCCTCTCAACCGCATGTGTGCTCCCTTTTTCCCCAACTCAACAACATCCCCTCTCGACTTTTAGCCTCTACTGCCGTGCTAGATGTTTCCCGCATTCCTATAAACGACCCAATCGCGACTTTTTGTGTCTATAGTATTCTCCGCTCCCGTGTTCCGATCTCTGTAAATTATCAAATTGTCTCCACTGCACTAGAAAATGGTTGTTCGGTTGCAAGGGTCATGCTTGGAACGTGCTTTTGGCACTGGCTGCTTTTGCGACCCTGTCCATGTTTCCTTGTATCATGAGACGCAATCTATATGATTCTGCACGGCTATCATCCTATGTCACAGCATTAAGTACAGTGCTTGGGGGTGTAACGGCGGTCTTAAGTTCTCTTCGAATGTGTCAGGATGTGGTTTCACATCAAACTGACTGTGGACACAGATAATTGTAGATTGTTCACCAGCAACCAAAGGCACGGCATGACGAGCCGCACCGCACACAGCAAAGTAGTTTCAAACACATGTGAAGGTAAAAATGCACTTTTTTGCTCTCTCAAAATACGATGAAATAGAAGATAAGGGTAGACAGAAGAAGCAGAATACACGACAGCGACGACGATATCCGACAACATCATCTTGGTCATTGTCTGGGTGACTGTGGACGTCCCCAGAAGTCCAGACTGGCAATGACGTCCTCGCCCATCTCGTCTTCGTATGCATAGAGGATCTGAATTCGGTTAGCAAGCGCGCCTTGGATGAATGGCATACAATGTTGGGTCCTACCTCTCTCGAGCTCGAGTGCAGGAAGCGTATGTTCTTGGCAGTCAAGATACAGACCAGTCCTCCGGTCTCTGTCAATCGCACCTCGATGAACTCTTGCTCGAACGCCAGAATGTACTTGTCGCCCCACGTCGCAAACGCCGTTGGTGCACCCTCCCAGATGATCCTCCAATCGTTCCGCGCCCTCCAACCGTTCTTGTTGACGAAGAACGAAAAGTCCGTGTAGCAGAGCAGGAACTCTGATGGCGTACGCTCGATATAGATGGGCTTGACGTTTTCGCGACGAACGACAAAGTCGAGTGATGTGTCAGCTTGGTCAAGCAGTGACTGTGTTTCGAGCGTCTCGAGGGATACGATCTCGAAGCCTTTAGCACCACCAACACAGAGCTTAGACCGCAGGAAGTGGATGCTGTTCGACTCCATCGGTATGTAGAACTCTTTGAATGGTCGGAGCACTTCTTGACCACCAGCAAGCATTTTAGCCAGACCCGATTTCTTCTTGCCCTTTGCCATGGCATCCATGGGCTCGTACACCTTGACAGTACTTGACAATGACGAAGATTTGACGCAACAGACGAGCAACTGACCGTTACACATGCCAGCGTTGAAGTAATTGGCATGGCAGATCTTACGCCCGCGCTTAGAGGGGGCCGGCTGATTGTCTTCTGGATCTAGAGCATCCAAGGGGTATGAGTACATGACCTTGTCAGCAAGTACCAACAAAATCTGATGCTGTTCCAACACATCGATTTGTGAAACCAGCTTGCAATCAAGCATGCGTTTTGGTTTATGAGAAGCATCCTTGGGTTTTCGTTCTGCCACGAATACACCAATATCGGTTCCGAGGACCAATTTACGGCCTCCATCGATCGGTACGCAGCAGTTGACGCGATTGTTGGACGCGAAGTAGCCTTGGCTGATGTTTGTCTTGGTGAAGATGTTGCTGCGCTCACGAAGCTTCTCTTGCTGGGTGTGAATGTTCTCCATCCACTTCTCCTTTTGGATTTGAGTCGAGCAATATAGAGTAAGCTCGTAACCACCTTTTCCAAGCCTCTTGAAGGTCAGAGGGTATCCATCTTCTTTCTTGGTTGTAGCGCTTGTGATAGTACGAGCTCCAGGGATCATGCTAGACGAAGGTCTTTTCGCTATCCCCAATCTTGGCAAAACTTCCTCCATTTGTGTAATGACAAGCAGCTCTAGGGGGATTGGCTTTCGGTACACCTTTTGTTCTTCACGCTTGTTGACCATCTTCTGTCGAACCAGCAGCACTGCGTGGTCGAATAGGTATGCCTGAATGTCGACCGTTTCTGCGCTTGCCGTCTTCTTGAGGCCGCCCTTGAACACCATCTGACGTCCTTCCTCAGTCAGTTTCAGGTCTTGATACGGCACGTTAGTCCATTTCAAGTTCTGATTGAGTTGCATAAGCTGCTGAATATTTTCTGCCTTTCCAGATTCCTCGTTGACCCTGGTAAGAATAGACTTGATCATGGTGATAGCTCGTGGGAGATCCTCTTTATCCGGATTATCGTCCTTCGCTTTCTTGAGCGCTCCTTCTAAAAGCAAGGGGTATCTGGCAAGACGAGTGGTGGGCTTTGTTAGATAACCATTCAGTTCGAGTTTCCGCGACTCTTTCAAGCGTTCTGTCTCCTCGACGAATTTGGCAAAGGCTGGGTTGCTCGATTTCTCCTTCTCGAACTCGAACTTGCCGAACAACTGATTAGCACCATATTTGATGAAGGGAGTAAACTGAGGAACATATTCTAAGAAGATGTCGCCGACGTTCCGCACAACCGGACTCTGCTGCTGCCGTCGAGTCAAAGCGCTAGCGAGCCTGACGTTAACAGCGTGAACTTCCTGGCAATTAGAGAAAACAGTTCGAATGAACTTCTCACGCCTGTGTTCGGGAATTGGCGATATGTTGGGATTCCTCAAAGGCTTGATCCAGAAGTCACGCAAATACTCCAGGTCCTTGACAAAGTCTCGCTCAGTATACATGATTTCGGCAAGGACTTCCTGGCGTGCCTTTTCCTTGTCGTCCACACTGTCGGCGATATCCTTGGAAACGGTATTGATCCACAATCTTTGTTCCGCTTCCGGCTCATCTCGCAGACTGGCTTGTGAACCTTCCCTCTTGAGACCAGGCTGGATCTTCATGTTGAGCCGCTGCTGTTGTTCGAGTCTCCTCGGGCATGCGATGGAATAACAAAGGTGATCGCGTGTACAAGTAGGCGAGTAACACTCGGTCAGCAGAGTAAATACTCCATTGACCTCGGCTGGCTCTTCAACCACAGCTTCCTTGAACTGATAAATCTCGTTGGGAGAGTCACGCAACCTGTGTGCATAAGCAACCTCGTGGAAGAATTTCTGGGCATCCAAGGACCTGCCCAGGAGCAATGCGAGGTTTCTGTCGGATGTTCGGATGATATAAGCAATCAGCTCGACTGCATCGTGGCCAGTGAATGCATTCTTGTAAACCAAGCCATCCTTCTCCTTTTCCGCCATTGGAATCCTATCGTAAAAGGCGGCGGCGACCTTGGAAAGAAGGGCGCCATAAACGAGAGATGGGCGTCTTTGAGCTATCATTTGTCCGTTGCTTTGTTGAACTTGACTGTTGGAACGAGTGGAAGAGGCGGTTATCGAGGGTCGGGGTGACTGTGCGGCGCCAACTGTGGTCTCTGAGTATTCCGAGGGAGCAGCGATAGTAGATGCCATGGACATGGAGCGGGATTGAATACTGCCTTGACTTGGAGTCCTACCCTTAGCGGCGATGAAAGGATCCGGCTGATTCACCTCCGAGTCACCACGTTTACGCTGAGGTATAACACGGCCACTCATAATCTGACTATGATCTTGATCGCGAGAATATGAGGACATGGACATGGTTCGCTCATCAGCAGGACGATCGGGCACGACTCTGCCCTGAGCAGTGGTCCTTGCGAGGTGGTTGCTCATATATGGCTGCTGGCGGAAAGCGTGTGCAGGGGCTATGTTATAGCTGGACTGACTATGCTGGACAGGAAAATTAGGCCGAGAGGTTGCTGCCATGGACTGCGAGCGGTAGCTGTCCGAGTTGAGAGCAGGACCTGGGCCTGCGGACATGGCAGGTCCACCAGTGTAGGTACGAGCATAGGGCTGCGAGGGCGGCGGACCACGCGGATCAAGGCGCTGGGGAGCGGCATAGGGACGGCGGTCGGGACGCAGAGGCTGGGGTAGATATTGGGGTTGAGGTTGGCGGTGGGGTTGCGGAGAGGAAGGATAATTCTGCTGTTGCGAGAGGTGGTGATAGTCGCCGTTCTGAACAGGAGGAGAGGGAGCGCCGTAAGACTGTTGGTGGTGGGGCACAGGGCGAGGATTGGATTGCGAGGGAGGGTATGCTCGCATGGGAGGAGCGCGTTGCATATAGTCAGACATCTGCGACGACATGGTGGCGGCGCGTTCGGTAGGCGGCCTGATAGGCTGGGAGAGCATGGTCTGGGAGCGACCTTGGTGTTGCTGGGCGGCAGCGGGAGGACCAAAGATGTTGTTGTAGGCGGCCTCGCGCTGCTGCGACGAGGAGCGGCCCTGTTGTTGCGAGTATTGAGCCATTGCGAGCGGCAGGGCTTAGCAACTAATACATCCGGGGGGAGCAGAGGGCTGCCGACTGCACAAGCGAGTGACGATGGAGGTCGTGGATCCGGTGCCGGTGCCAGTGCCAGTGCTCATGAAACAAGGCGGCCCACAAACGAAGGGCCTACTCGATCGACCCTCTGCTCAACTCTAAGTCCTTGTCCACGTGTGCCGGCTGTCAAGGCCGCGGGAGACGACGAACGTGGGAACGACAAGACGGTTGACAGAGTGCGCAATTGGGACAATGAGAGGGACAGTTGTCCGAGGCTTCCTACCCGAGAGACTGCAAGTTGCTGGAGAAAGAGACTGTTGCGATGGCGGTGGCTTGTCTGCCATCGACTTGTGTGACATGCGTCTACAGCGAAACAGCAGTTGAACATGGTCCGAGCGCCTCTACCAGTGCATCCATTCTACCATGTGCCTTTTCTCACCTCACGCAGCTAGCTGTAGTGCTGGTGCACCCGATCGTGAAGCTCGTCCATGTGCTAGTATTTATCTGAGTCCTTGTATTCGAGGCATTCATGTCCCAAGGCAGTGTCGATAGATATGGCCAAAAGATATTGTCTGGCAGATGCTAGTCACGTGCGACGTTTCATGAGGGCAGGTACGAGTCGGTGCATCATCATAGCGGACCGACGTTGCTGCCGTGAGCCTGCCAGTTCACGTCCAGTCCAAGGTCGCTCCAACACTTCGACGACGACCCTCCCTCGCGCCGCTCGCCATATTGTGACTAGTTGCTCCTAGTCCTCGCCTTCTCCATCTCTCCAACAAGAGCGTCGGCTCGTATCTCTTCCACCATGTCGGACTCAGAACTCGCCCCTCCCTTTGCGCCATTCTTTGGCATGGTGTGTATGCCTAATCGCCTCGAATGACATGTTGGCTGACCCTCTCTCAGGCTGGCATTGCTTTTGCTGTAAGCTGCTCCTCTTCTACTGCTGACTCGCAAGCTCTCAACTAATGTGACTGCCTGCTTAACAGATGATCTTCGGCTGTACGTTGTTTCCCGCCCTCAGCAAGTCTGCTTGATATACTGATCCTCAACTCAAGGTGTCGGAGCCGCTTTTGGCACAGCAAAGTCTGGTATTGGTATTGCCGGTGTCGGTACCTTCAGATCCGACCTGATCATGAAATCGCTTATCCCCGTCGTCATGTCTGGTATTATTGCCGTCTACGCTCTCGTTGTCGCTGTCTTGATTGCCGGTGACATGCGCCCTCCCCCAGGCACCCACTACAGCTTGTTCACAGGCTTCATGCACCTTGCATGCGGTCTTTCAGTCGGTATGACTGGTCTTGCTGCCGGATACGCTATTGGAATCGTCGGCGATATGGGCGTGAGATCGTACATGCAGCAGTCACGAATCTTTGTTGGCATGGTTCTGATTCTCATTTTCGGTGAAGTCCTGGGTCTATATGGGTATTGTCCAACATACTGCTCTGGCTCAAATCCCTGATGCTGACACTGTTGATAGCTTGATCGTTGCCCTCATCCTCAACACCAAGAGCAGAGGTTGAACGCTTCCCCTCCGTCCGCTGCTCTCTCAAAATCACCTCAACGCGCTGTACCATATACCAAATCACAATTGTCCGAATCATATCATCAATAGAAGCCTTTCATAACGAAATATATGCGCATAGCATGACACAATATATTAGTAGTCCTGAATCCCCGTCTCACCCTGCTTCTCGCCTTCGCCTACGAATTCGGCTTCCTCTTGTCCAAAATAGCTTTCTTCCCTCTCTCGTCTTTCCCATTCCAAGTCGTCATAGCTTTCGTCTTCGTCGACAAGCTTGTAATCAAAGTCTTGGTCTTCACCTCGAAGGAAACGCATCTCAACGTACTCGCGCCACTTGGCTAATCCCTCCTCCTTTGTCTTTGGCCTATCTTCTTCGTCTTGTTCGACAACTGTGATTGCGCCCGATGCATCTCGTCGGTATATTAAAGGGCTGTTGGGATCTGGGTGGTTCAAAGCCTCGATTTTGGCTTCAGATCGCATCAAGTCGGCCTCGAGTATGCCTGAATAACCTTTATCGCGACCATCAGACTCACGCTCCGCGGCACTCTGGAAGCGCCTGACCATGCGGTCGTATAACAAGGGATCTGTTACACGGGTTGGTATTGAGGTTCTCATTCGTACGAACGCCGCGCGGCAGCACCTGCAAGCTCTAGGCTGGGCGAGTCAAAGTATTCGCCATGTTCTTCCAGATATCTTCGCCTTCGAGTCTTGACACGAATGCGTGCAGTGCGTGCTGCATCGCTTTCCTGGCCATCGGTCGATTGGCTGGCGGAAGGAAAATGTGGCATCGTTGGAGAGCACTGCAGTGAGGAAGTCGCGATGTGCAAAGGCGGCGTGGATGTTTCGTGGACGGATGTTGATCAAGCCGAGGCAGTTGCGACCGACTGGTCGCAACAGCTTGCGGCGTGCTTGGTGCTTGGCTTGTGAAGCCACGCGGGCTTTCTCACCGTCCCGCTCGCACTGGCGCAAGGCAGCAGCTTTCAGAGGCGACCGCTTTCCCTTTCTCATATGGCTGCCTTCCACGTACAATCCTGATAGATGCAGTAGTTGTTCCTCTCTGCAGAGAGTTTTCGACATGGGTCTCACGCCTTAATAACTAATCACAACTACCACGCGTCATGGCTTCTCTACGGTATAATCACAATCTCACACTCCTCTATAACGACACAAAGAGAAAGGCCGCCATCAATGTAGACAAGCAAGAGCCGAGTCCTGCTTCCGCGAGGCTCCACCGCAAGCTTCACGCACAAACCGATCGTCTGGTAACATGGGGCCTGGAATGGGCTGAGGAAACAAACGACAGCATCGACGAGTCCATCGAACGAGCTGGTTTGACCGAAAACGTGACCAATATCCTGGGTAACATCAAGGATATCCTCGAACAAGCCGACAGACTCTCGTCATATAATCCTGCATCTGACAAGGTCGTCTTCAACCAGGACAAATACGAGGATCTGCTACGCGATTTGACTTCTTCTGTTGATGTTCTCTATGACCTTTCAGCTTCTCGCAGAGCCATCGCGAGAGGTACATATCCCAATCTGAGTGACCACCCTCACGATATCGCCAAACACGGCCTCCATATGTCAAAAACTCCGTTTGATGCCGCCAGCTTCGCTTCCTCGGAAAAGACTCTTGTCAACACGCAGTTCACACGTCCCACTCTTTCGCCATATGCCGGACTCCCAGCAAGCATCAACCCACAGGCTTTGATGCTACCAGCAGAAGGGCCCCCGCCTTACGAATACTTGGGCGTTCCATCGACAGCTAGAATGATGGGTCGTTTGAGCAAATCTCTTGCTCCCGAAAGCGTTCGCAATGTGTTCAGAGACGTCACAGACGAATACGTGTGGGTCATGGTCGAGTTCGAAAATTACGACCCTCTATATCGTGACACAGGCGTGTCCCCACCACTTACACGAGTTGAGAAGCTGGCTTCCTCTCTAAACATGTTGTCCAATAGGGGAAACTTGAGGCTACTTGGCTACGTGGAAGATCCTCAGCAGCCTCGCATAGGAATGGTATACGACTATCGTACTATTCAACCGCAACAATCTGGAGAAATTCGCCCCGTCACTCTTATGGGCCTAATTTTGACAGCGACCCAAGCCAAAAGGCCAGTCGATGTCTCGAATGCTACTCCTTTTCTGGAAGACAGATTCCGTATAGCACTGCGTCTTGTGGAAAAATTGAGGGATCTGCACGCCGAAAATTACTTCCATGGAAACATACATAGCGAGAGCGTTGTGTTCCTCCAACAAGGTCATTCTCTGCAGCCACGGCAAAGCGAATTGCATAGGCCTATCCTGTCGGCATTCGACATGTTCTCCAGGAATAGAATCGAGTATGGCGATTCTTCGCCGATCTCCAACATCACAAAACACCCAGAAGACAAAGGGGGTGAGATTGACGATGTTACGGCGATTCGCTATGACCTCTACCAAATAGGCCTCGTTCTTCTGGAGATTGGTCTTTGGAATCCTGTGAATGACTATTTTAAGGAGAAGTACACGCTCAAGGATTTCAAACTCAGACTGGAGAAGCTCTACATACCGAAGCTTGCAAGCAAATGCGGCTCACTGTATATGCGCGCAGTACAGACTTGTTTGCGTTGGGCAGACAATGACGACGTTGGACACGTTGGCGTGGAGGCCGTATACGACAGCATTCTCGTCAAGCTCCAGCGTTGTGTCTTGCTAGATGAGACAGAACCTCTAGAGATTACTCAGATTCCAGCCGGTTTCTTGCAGGCTCCCAGCAGCTTAGAGGGGTTACAAGCAGCGAAGAAGAAGCGTCTTAACATTTCGCCCGGACGTCATGTCACCGATCCTTCTGAGCTCAAAGCTGCTGAGAAGGCTTCTGTTGCATCGTATCCCTCGGCCATTTCGAGTTCTGTTGGACCGCGTTCGCCTATCCTTTCGATGCTGAGCGCCAAGTCAAATCGATCCAACTCAACAAGTGCGGACTCGATCAAGCACAGCCCGCAACCCCTGGCCCATGCCTCGACCTCGACTCCAGACCCTGACCTTGATCGATCTCCTCCTGCGCCCGATGCACAGCCGAAGTCTGGATCTGATCCATTCCCTTTCTCATTCCGCGACTATCGTCGTAAAGTTGTGCTGATTCAATCACGATGGCGTGCGAGAAAAGCCGGACTACGCCGTGGTGCTCACGAGGAAGCTCAACCCACGCAGTCACAGACCGACCATCGACCCGTTGCTCCAGCAAGCAAGTGTCGCTTGTTCCCTATTTCTCTTCCGCAAACTGTTGTGGATGAGTGGCACTCAGATATCGGGTTCCGTCTTTCTTGCATTATTGAGCGTGCCTTGAAAGGCTCTACCGAGTCCTCAAGCATCGATCTTGTCAGTGTTGGCCATGACGCTTTCACCGCAAAGCCTACTATCGTTGTGACTTGCACGAATACAGCAAGGGTCAAAGCCGCACTCAAACGCAAGTTCCACTACGATCGAACAATGTTCGATCTCAAGGTTCGACAAGGCTGTGTGTCTTTGTCGAGAGGCAAGTCAAGAAGTTGTGGCAAAGGAGACATTGTCAAGCGAAGTCTTGCAAGAGGCGACGGAAGC
This sequence comes from Aureobasidium sp. EXF-12298, assembly GCA_024195555.1. Taxonomy (NCBI): domain Eukaryota; kingdom Fungi; phylum Ascomycota; class Dothideomycetes; order Dothideales; family Saccotheciaceae; genus Aureobasidium; species Aureobasidium sp. EXF-12298. The sequence continues at coordinate 26,017 of SWBJ01000100.1, forward strand.
GAAAGGTACACATCATGATTCACGATCTCTCTCTTTTTTCTCTTTTTTTTTCCATTCATCCGGTTCTCTTTCGTCGTTAGGGCGTTCTTCTTTCACTGCTCGATACCCAAATGTTTTCTTATGATACCCGATTGTTTCACAAATAAAGCTCAAGACTCGTGTCATGTCATGCTTGAGGCTGACGAACTGTATGTAGTAACACAACCCCAATGAACCCTTTCTGGCAGGAGCGTCCTCTCTGCGGTGCATCCATCGGTGCCTACTTGCCTGATCATGGTCATCTTGAACCAGTATCGTTTGGCGGTGTAGTCAAGGTAGATGACAGGGAATATGGCATGAGCGTGCACCATATGCTCGAGCCTCCGACTGATGAAGAAGACTCGAACGACTCAGATTCGGATATTGACGCTCAGGCCAATCAAGGTGCCCACCGGTCAAGTGCAAGAGCCTCAGGGCCAACCCCACCACGCCTTGCGACGAAAACAAACTATGACCATGGATACATGAGTGACCTCTCCTCGGTTTCAAGTGCTGATTCTGACGACGACGGCTACGAATCATCGGATTTCGAGAGTGATGTCTCGGAGGACGAAGACGCAGGCGACAGACCCGGTGTCGCAGTGTCATCATTCTACAATGTACAGGTTACTCAGCCAGCATTTGGGGACGCCGTAGCCGAAGACCTCCACGCCGATGACGCTACTACAGAAGAGCTAGATGAGGACCACTTGTCCTCTTATAAACTGGGCAAAGTCTACGCTTCCTCGGGTCTCCGTCGCTTGAACGAAGGAGGAAGACGCTATGAGATCGACTGGGCTCTTCTTGAACTTGATCCTCCTCGGCTTCAACCCTACAACCTCGTTCAGGGAGGACGTCGACACTGCAAGTCACCCGTGTCTTTTATACCTGAACTTAAACCCCCAGTCTGTAGACGTGACAGCCTCTACACAGCAGAAGAGGACTGGTATCCTACCGAAATCATGCCTGCCTCCAACTTTGCGAACCTGGAAGTTCATTGCCTAGGTCGAACATCGGGTCTCAAGACGGGTATCGTTAGTGCGGCACAATCTTTTGTTAAGATCAAAGGACGCAGAAACTTTTCTCTGAGTTGGACAGTGGTAGGAGATTTCGGGGTTGGTGGAGACTCGGGTGCGTGGATAGTGTCCAACACCACTGGTCAAGTCGCCGGCCATGTGCTCGCTGAACGTACGGGCTTGACGTACATGTGCGCCATGCATCTTTTGTTCGACGACATACGACAGACGCTCAAGGCTTGTAGCATCAGCCTTCCTGGCGCCACCACTGCGGCCATCGCTGCATTGGATGAACTTGACGCAAGCGCAAGACAGGGAGCCGTGCAAATGACCCTGCCAACAAGAGAACGAATAAGTTTCGCCAGGGATATAAGCTTCTCCGGAGAAGACGAAAGAAAAAAGTTCTACGAATCTTCCGCATCACGAGCGAGGAAGAGTAAAGTCGCCGACACTACAACAATACCATTACGAAGCCAACAACGAGTGGTTGGTGGACGCAAATTCTTCCGCATCGAGGAAAAGACAAGACCAAATCCAAGCAAAGCAGAGACAACCCAGGTCTGATGATAAGGTTTCAAAAACTCAGCTGACTTTTGGTTGTTTTTTTTTTCTTCAAATGTTTACTTGTCTTGTTTTTCTCCGTTTTTGCAATTTATCCTCCCAGCCCTCAGAAGTTTGACTCGGGCCTCCCTTTCTACAAAGGGCATCTGCATCCGAGACCTCGAGTTATTGCGGAATGAGATGCTGATTAGCAGTTTCGCATCCATGTTGTCGTTGGCTCGAGTGAAATGAATGGTGGTGTTTTGATATGATGATTGCCCTAGTCCGATTAGCTGTGTAAAGTAATTGACGGCTTTGTAGATAGTTCATCAGACTATAGTGGTTGCGATGGAGGAAATGGCAGATTGGCTGGTATATGTTAGTGTTATTGATGACCAACAAATGATGACGATCATGCTGGATTTTCAGATAATTGGTATCTAACTTAGGCACATATCACACGCAGTATCTCTTTATTGTCAAAGCATGTACAATCTAAGGTCGAGCTACAAGTTTGATATCTTCACTACGAACAGACTGTTGAGTCTTGCAAAAGACATGGCTGCACTTCGCGGAGATGTGAGTATCGAAAGTCAAATCATATCCAGGCAACTGTAATCCTCCTCCTTGTGTAAGATTAGATCCTGCGCGAATATCTGTGTGGACTGAGCTGGCACTTTGAACATGTTGCTAGCCTGAATGTGACTTTTGAACAGTGACTGAGAGGAACAAACAAATGCAGAGAATGTGATCTATAGTTCAAGAATCGTGCCTTTTCTGTTCTAACATTATCATTAGAGCGGACTAGCTCTCGTGATCCTTCATCTAGGTAGTTATTGCAGCAAGTCATGTCATCCCATCCATCTTCTCATCATCGTCACCGCCGGCGAACAAGTGGACTCATTTCACTGACCAGCCTCCAACACAGCATGGAGTGTACCAAAGTATTGGCAGAGCAAAGCCTTGTCTCCTGATTTTGCAGCTGCTCCCATGCACAGTCTCAGTCGTCTAGCTTCGGGCTGGCCAAGGGCATCGATGCCAAAGTTTGCTACCATTTCGGCCATCATACCAGCAAACTCTTTCATCAGATCAACTTGCGGGACTGGATCAAGCTGTGATGGATGGTTCTCGGTGCTGGGGACGGAGGTCTCCGTGTTTGTCTGAACAATATCTTCCTGCTCGGTCTTGACGGTGGATTCATCATCCTCATCGTCGAGTGTAAGGTCGATAACCATGGCTCGATTGCGTGACTTAGCGTAGTGGCTTGTTGTCGTGGTGTTCTGCAGGGATTGGTCGGGCTCATTTGAAGTATCGGCCTGCATCGAAGGTCAGTCGGTCGTGATGGGTCAAATTGTTATACATATACATGCCTTGCCCTGGTCTTTAGCTTCATCCGAGATCACACTTTCTGCATCGACAAGACCGGTTTCCGAACTGGCAAATTCGACGGTCATCTCCTTCGAAACGGCACCAGTGATCTGCTGGAAGCCAAATTTGCCCTGAGATCGATGTCTCAGGAGCGAGAGCATGGTATGGCCTTTGATCTTGAAGACCAATGCGCATAGCTGACGAACGTTAGCTCCAGCAGTAAACTCAAAGTCATTGCTCCTTACGAAGATGGTGGTTCTTCTACCACGAGCGTAGTCCCAGACGTCGACAGGAAAGTACTGCACCAGCATACGATCACAGTTGGTCTTGCTCTTACAGGCAGAACACTGAGCAGTGTACTTCATTTCCTCATCAAGGGGAACGTCACGTCCAGGACGGCCCTCGCAGGTGATCAAATAGCGCGGGAACTGGTCTTTGTAGCCCTTTGCGAAGTTGTACTGAGCCTTCTCAATGACTGCCTGGAGAGTGATGAAGTGGCGGTATGTCTTCTTAGGTTTGTCAAGGTAGCCAATCCATACAGTTGGAGATTCAAAGCCGAAAGGACTGCTCTGGAAGTCTGCATGCGAGCCAACAGGGTGGCCGTCTGGCGCGAAGCAAACATGATGCTGCATGTTAAAGGTAGGAATCAGGCTGTTCCAATAACGTCAGTATGGGTAGAGTCATGCAAGCGGGATATGTTGAGCTGCATACTACGATTGCTGTTCGAGATGGAGTGTTCAGGTAGACATTGTCACGATGGACCTGGCCGTGTGAGTAAAAACTGTCAACAGAGTTACGTGTCTGACCAGAAAACGGAAGGCGCAATCAGGTCAGTGGGCTGGAACTGTCGTCCTGCCGACTCATCGCAAACGACTCATCGCATCGATATCCAGGCCATAGATCGGGAAGGCACTGCTTTTCAAGACACTTATCCGTGACATATGTCTTGTGTACACGTTCCAGATCTCGATACAATTCAAGAACTTCTATTGCTTACTCTGAGCACCATTAGCCCTCTCGAAAAAAAGCAAGGAAATGGTGTTCAGAAATGGGTATCGTGAATTTGATGCTGTTTACTACGTGCTACAAGATATCAACGACCAACAGCTTGCGGGAATTTGCATATCGCCAAGAATAAGCGCCGGCATGATACATTGGGCGCAAAGACCACAAGCAGGTGTACGACATGTACAAGAAATGGGTATCTGTACGAGAGAAAACATTATGCGCTAGAAGTTGATTACCAACCACCAATGCCTGAAGCGTTGTCAAGAAAGAAGGCCGAATCAGAGCCTACACGAAACCAGAGTGGCTGGTTTCGTGTAGGCTCCGCAGCGGTGAGAGGACAAAGACGGTCGGCATGCAGCTTAGTATCGAGTCGCAGTCCTGAGTCTTGCTGCAAGCATACTGAATTGTTGCCGGAAATCATCTTATCGGATGTATATTTTGCTCATCAGAAGCGCTTGGTCGATTGATGATTCGACGCGGGATTGTCGAGCTGACAGCCAGGCCGTTCCGTTGTCGGACTTTATGGCGGATATCCATCCCATCGTAAGTGCGACTCATTCAGTGAAGAAAGTTAGAACCTTCAAGGACGCGCTTCTTCTGGCTAAGTTGCACCCAAAGTCTGGAGAGCCAACCTCAACTCTTTGACAGCAGTGTCAACATCCTCAAAGTTCAGAGCTGACATGGCCCATTTGGCATGCTTCTGAGCCAGTGTGATAGAGTCGTCGTCAGTTCGGTAAGTACCTGGAGCCACGGGCTGTACAGGTGGAAGAGGCACTGGTGCCGCGGCTGGTGGGGGTACAACAGCAGGAGAATGCATAGGTATCGACACAGCCGGTTGCGTAGGCTGTGTGTAGTATTGCGAAGGCGAGACTGGTGCATCTACAGCAGGCGTTGGAGCAGATGGTACGAAGGGCGTGGCTGGATTGGTGGCAGCTGCGTTGGATGGCGCAGGATCTGAGGCGAAGGTGGGAGCAGAGGGGAAGTAGCCGCCGCCGATGGAGTTCTGGCGTGGATTTGTGGGCTCAACAGGTGAGATAGCATCTTGCGCGGTTGGTGGAGCAATGGTGGTGGGCTCAGGTTGAATGACTGATGCTGGACGAGAAGGATACTGGCTCTCAGGAGCACTCTCGACGGTGGGAGGATGGTATGTATCTTGAGCAGGAGCTGCTGGGGGCTCTTCTTGGACAGGGTTCGAGGCGTTTGGGTCTTCACCGGCCTTGATTGCTTTGGCGATGCGAACAGCGTGGAACTTTGCGTACTTGGACTTCGCAGTGATGTCTGGGTCGACGGGAGCCCAGATAGACATGGAAAGAAGGTCGAAGAAAGTTACGGCGGCCTGGAAGGTGTCGACAGTCTGACGCGAAGCCTTGTTGGAGTGGATGGCATCGTCGGCGCGTTGGAACGTGTCAAGAGCAAACTGCTCGATGTATGCCTTTGCGGCAATGTCGTCGACAATGGCATCATTTCCTGCTTGCTCGGTCTTGGTCTGCTCGAGCTTGTCCATCAAAGTGGTTGTGTACTGCATGCACTCATCGTCGGCCGAGTGCAGACCCTTAGAGAGGATCTGGTCGATGATATAGTAGTTGCACCAGTACGAGACGATGGGTTTGTGTTTTTCTAGTTGGGCAGCGCGTACTGCGAAGGGAGTGATCTCTTTGATCTTCAATTTGGCTGGGAGAGAGGCGGCCATCTTGTTGTGATTTGTCTTGTGACAAGGCAGCTGCGATGGTCGGAAGGCAGATGCAGGTAGCTGAAAGAGGCCAGGGTCGCCTTGAATTGTCTTGGTCGGGGCGGGGAAGCCTCGGTCTCGGAGGTGCTCGAGCCACCTGTTCGCCAACCCAAGGTGTCACATAAATACCAAAGGACAGGTTGCCGCTGCCGAAGAGGTCGTCAAGGTCAGATACTCCTGTCCCTTTCTTGACTCTATCAACCAACATGGTGAACTTCCAGTCCTTGACTGTGGCTGCAGCCGGTCTGTTGCTGCTCCCCTTGTCTCAAGCTGCTGGTCTCTATACCAAGAACTCGGGCGTTCTCAACCTCGATGCTAGAAGCTACCGTTCCTTGATCGCCAACTCAAATCACACTTCTGTAAGTCTCCTTTACTGACTCCTCCATCTACCCTCTCGCTTACAAGATCTTAGATTGTCGAGTAAGTCGTTTTCTGTTAAACATGATTCTGCTCATACTCATCCAATGCTTTCAGATTCTATGCTCCATGGTGTGGTCATTGTCAGAATCTCAAGCCCGCCTACGAAAAGGCTGCGAAATCTCTCGATGGCATTGCCAAGGTCGCTGCTGTCAATTGTGATGAAGAAGAAAACAAGGCTTTCTGTGGTAGCATGGACGTCAAGGGCTTCCCTACCTTGAAGATCGTCCGTCCTGGAAAGAAAGCCGGAAGACCCACCGTTGAGGACTATCAAGGTCCCAGAACCGCAAAGGGCATTGTCGAGTCTGTCAAGGACAAGATTCCTAGCCATGTCAAGAGAGTGACAGACAAGGATCTTGATGGCTGGCTGACTGAGAACAACTCTTCTGCCAAGGCCATCCTATTCAGTGAAAAGGGTGTCACCAGTGCTCTTCTCAAGGCTGTCGCCATTGACTTCTTGGGTTCCATCTCGGTCGCTCAGATCAGGAGCAAGGAAGCCGCCGCTGTCTCTCTCTTTGGCGTCACCTCATATCCCACTCTTGTGCTGCTTCCTGGAGGTACCAAGGATCCCGTTATCTACTCTGGTGAAATGAACAAGGCCGCTATCGTCGAGTTCCTATCGCAGGCTGCTACACCAAACCCTGACCCTGCTCCTGCTTCTTCCAAGTCCAAGTCTAAGTCAAAGGACACTAAACAGTCCTCAAAGGCTTCCTCCCAATTCTCAAAGGCATCGTCTTCTCATCGCTCCGACGAATCTGCGAGCATCAAGGCTTCGCAGACTGGAGAGACTCTCGAAGACAACAGCAACCCTATTGAGAGCCCCAACCCCCAAGTCGTCACCGATGACACTCAGAAGCCAATCCAGGTCCCTGGTGTCGCTCCTCAAATCACCACCCTCGATACTCCTGAATCCCTGCAGCAGAGCTGTCTGACATCCAAATCTGGTGTTTGTATCTTGCTTCTTGCTCCATCTGCCTTCATCCAAACCACAGACTCGCCCGTGTCCAAGGCCGTCAGTGCTTTGTCTGAAATCCACCACAAGCACACCAAGCGTGGCGCCAAGCTGTTCCCCTTCTACAACGTACCTGCGTCCGCCTCTTCTGATTTGCGCTCAGCATTAGGTCTGTCTGACGACAGCCTCGAGATTGTCGCCGTCAACGCAAAGAAGGCTTGGGTCAAGCGCTACTCGGGTATCTCCGACGTCAGCCACAATGCCGTTGATGCTTGGGTTGACTCCATCCGCATGGGCGAAGGCAAGAAGGAGAAGCTTGCCGAGAGTATCATCGTCGAAGCTGCTGAGAAGCAAACTCCACCTGCTGCAGAGAACCCCGAGGAAAAGGTCGATGTTCAGATGGAAGAACTTACCGATGAGCAGTATGAGGCGTTGATGAATGCCCACAAGTTGAAGCCCTTGAAGCCTGAGGATGAGGCTGCTCACGACGAGCTTTAGTTTTTTGTGATTGAGAATGCACCTAGGTAGTCGCCGTTGATCGCTAGCAAACCTATGAAATTATTATCTTTCAGAGTGCAAGCATGCAGCAGAGTATAAAGTTGAGACTGCTATTGATTCATCACATAGTTAAGTCTCTAGTTCGAACACTGAGAAGAGCAAACATTGAGGTATGAAGGTAAGATAAGCTACATCCTAAACACACCCCATTCCGTCTTCTTCTCCTCAACACTTCCCGAAAGAGCAGCTTGCAAACCCATAGCCAAGACCCTTCTCGTGTGTGACGGAGGAATAATTCCATCATCCCACAGCCTCGCCGTCGCAAATGTAGACTCGCTTTCACGTTCGATGCGATCGCGCAGGTTTGGGTCGACTTTCTTGCCGACGGCTTCCATGACCGAAGATAGTTGCTCAGCTCCCATGACGCTGGTCTTTGCTGTTGGCCACGCCCAGAGGAAGCGTGGTGAATATGCACGGCCGCTGTGAGGAGTGTTAGTGTTTGACCTCTAGGTTGTAGTCACGAGACATCACTTACCACATGCCATAATTGCCTGCTCCAGCAGAGCTTCCAAACACCACTGTAAACTTCGGCACATCGGCACAAGCTACAGCAGTCACGAGCTTAGCACCATTCTTTGCAATACCACCTTTCTCAGCATCACGGCCAACCATAAAGCCAGAAATATTCTGTAGGAACACTAGAGGGATACGGCGTTTATTGCAGAGCTGAACAAAGTGGGCTCCCTTAAGCGAAGACTCTGAAAACAAGATACCGTTGTTGGCGACGAAACCAACTTGATGGCCTTGAATGCGTCCAAAGCCTGTAACTAGCGTGCTGCCATATAAAGGTTTGAACTCTGCAAATTCGCTGCCGTCGACAATGCGGGCAATCACTTCGTGGACATCGACTTGGGTCTTGAGGTTTGTTCCCATGATTCCATCTAGCTCTGCAGGATCGTAAAGAGGTTCTTTCCAAGGTCCTGGTTTGGGTGCTGAGACAGGGTAATTGAGGTTAGCGACACAGCGACGGGCTAGTACGAGAGCATGGGCATCGTCGACGGCGAGGTAGTCTGTCACACCGCTAGTTTCGCTGTGTAGTCTGCCACCACCTAGGTCTTCTGCACTGACGACTTCTCCAGTAGCAGCCTTGACTAACGGTGGACCGGCGAGGAAAATGTGGCCTTGCTCCTGGACAATGATGCTTTCGTCACTCATGGATGGGACGTAAGCTCCTCCGGCAGTGCAAGGGCCCATAACGACCGAAAGTTGTGGAATACCCATTGAAGACATTTGTGCCTGGTTGTAGAAGATGCGGCCAAAGTGGTCGCGGTCGGGGAAGACATCTGCCTGGTGAGGAAGATTGGCGCCGCCGCTGTCGACAAGGTAGATACAGGGTAGTCGATTCTGCTGGGCAATTTCCTGTGCTCGGAGATGCTTTTTGACGGTGATGGGGTAGTAGGTGCCTCCCTTGACACTGCTGCTGTTAGTAAGAGAGACGCAGAGTTTGCATCCAGAGACTTACGTGCTATCATTGGCCACAATCATACACATGGTGCCTTCAACTGTGCCAATGCCTGTCACGATACCTCCAGCAGGTACTTCTTCTCCAGGGTACACCTCATGTCCGGCCAAAGCTGACAATTCGAGGAACGACGTGCCTGGATCGACCAGAGCAGTAATACGACTAAAGAGACTAAGTTGCTGTATGTGTTGATCATATGGAAGTTCAACTTACTCTCGCACCAGCATCTTTCCTCTAGCGACATGCTTCTCGCGTGCCTTTTCAGACCCTCCTAGAGCAGCATTGCGGTGTAATGTTGTGAAGCTGTCAAGCAGCTCTTGCATTGATTTTTTGTTGTCGACATAGCTGGTCGAGTTTGTATCAACAGCAGTTTGCAGAACCGAGATCTGAGCAGCCTGATGGCGAGATGTGTACGTGGCTGCTGTTCTGGTGCCCGAGCATGCTTGAGCTGGACATGTTGACACAAGACAAGGTCGGAGACGAGCTTGACGATAGGATATAGCTGATCGAAGAGTAGGAACGCGCAGCCAACGGGCCGGCGCAGCTGCAGCAAGCATTGTGTATATAGCTACATCATCCTCTGGAAGGTCGTGGGCGTATTATCATGTCCACACAGGTGATGACCCCATACCCCTCGGTTGCTCCCTTGCCCCGCATGAAACAAAACGAACCCCTGCCGAAAGGGCGTGCAGGGCGCGGAATTCAGTCCGCTAGACTCTCTCTCCTCCGCAATAACACCCCCACACGTAACCCTCCCGTTCTACAACGAGACCATACGTATCGTGGTACATTATGCCTACTATCATGATGTCCTCGAAACCGGTTCTCAGAGTATTCGCACAAGTTTCCAAGTTGCAACGCCGAACGCTATCGACCACTCAGTCGTGTCTTGCCAGAAAGCACCCGAACGGCTATGTCCCGCCTGCACGAGAGGACCTAGAAGAACTGCGTGAGAGGACCAGAGAATTTGCTCGTGTGTAAGCCTATGTCTCAGATCTTTACACTTCCTAATCATGTCTTCTAGTTCGCGAGATCCCAGAAGATGTTGCTGTAAAGACGGACCATGACAATGAGTTTCCTAACGACATGTGGCGGAAGATGGGTGAAGCTGGGTACTTTTGACTCAACATCTACTTCGATCCATACTAATCTCTATAGACTGCTGGGAATCACCGCTGATGAAGACTACGGCGGTCTGGCCATGGGCTACCAGGCACATTGTACTGTCATGGAAGAGCTGTCTAGAGCATCAGGTAATTCCTCTACGTCTCCACTCCGTCCTATTGCTCACAATGTTCAGGTAGCATCGGATTGTCATACGCCGCACACTCGCAACTATGTGTGAATCAGTTGATGTTGAACGGCAACGCGGATCAAAAGCAAAGATTTTTACCAGATCTGATTGCTGGTAACAAGGTCGGCGCTTTGGCAATGTCTGAAGTCTCGGCCGGAAGTGATGTTGTGAGCATGAAGATGACGGCAAAGGAGGTTGATGGCGGTTACCTCTTGAATGGCACAAAATTCTGGATCACCAATGTGAGTAGATCTGATAGACTTCTTAGACAAGTCTGACATATGAGCAGGGTCCTGATGCAGACACAATGATTGTGTATGCAAAGACGGCACCGGATGCTGGCTCAAAAGGCATCACCGCCTTCATCGTAGACACTACAGCCAAAGGCTTCTCATGCGCTCGCAAACTCGACAAACTCGGAATGAGAGGATCCAACACTGGTGAGATCGTGTTCGAGGACGTGTTTGTTCCCACCGAGAACATACTCGGCGAAGTCAACAAGGGCGTCCGAGTGCTCATGGAAGGTCTTGACCTGGAGAGATTGGTTTTGAGTGCAGGCCCACTCGGACTGATGAAAGCAGCCTTGGATGTGACTCTACCGTACACCCATGAACGCAAGCAGTTCGGTCAACCAATCGCAACGAATCAATTTATCCACGGAAAGCTCGCAGACATGTACACAAAGTACAAGGCATCGTCAGCCTTCACATACTCGGTAGCTGCTGCAATCGACAACGATCCAGACAACGCTCAGATCAAGACTCAAGACTGTGCAGGCGCCATTCTCTTCGCCGCAGAGAGAGCTACCGAATGTGGAATGGACGCCATCCAGTGCATGGGCGGCATGGGTTACATGAGCGAGATTGCTGCAGGCAGAATCATGCGAGATGCTAAGCTGTATGAGATTGGAGCGGGAACCAGTGAGATTAGAAGAATGGTCATTGGAAGAGCGTTCAACAAGGAATATCTCAGGTAAGTAGTTTGCAGCCCAACAATAAACACTTCACCTACTCCAATGGGATTTTAAGTATCTCACGCTGTTTGAGAGTGGATCATTATAACCGGGGGTTGTACAATGAAACGTTGGCTCTTGCAAGCGAGTTCAGGTGTGTCATGAAATGTCAAGTGAGCAGCCTTGTATCAAATCGATCATTTTTTTCGGCAGTTCGACCATTTGTCGTCGCTGTGGTGGTTGATTACTATTGCACGGCAACCGCCGTCATGATACACTGGGACCGCTAGAGACGTCACGAAACTTAAAGGGTGAGAGTATGCGTGGTTTGCTAGCGGAGTTTGCCATGGAACATGAGGGTGGAGGCGATGTGGTTGGGAAGTGGGGGATACGTACAGATTTGCACTGCAAAGTCGATGATCGTGAAGAATGAGCGTTTTTCCGGGGAAATTGCCTGAAAGTACTTCTGACGGCATCTACCATTTCACCATTTGCTGTCTTCTCTGTCAGATTGATGGTTTCAATCTGTGTTCCCACCAAGGGTTGAGACTGTGCTGTGAGACGTTTCGCAGACAGTCGCACGTCGTGAGTGGATGTCACTGACGTCCTTAGAACCTGCGGTGCTTTGGTGAATCTGGAAACACACATCGCTTCGCGAAGATGAATCTGCGCTGTCGATGTCAAGATAAACCTTAAATCTATGATGTGAATAGCGGCCAACATGATTGGTTAGACACACGACGACCGGCTCATACCGACCACTCTACGTCATGGAGTCTGCCAAAGTTCCAGCTCGAGCTGCTAGCTCCAGCAGTTGAGGGCGGCGGGTGTAAGATGCATATATCAATGGCTACATCCCTGCCTCAATCTGGATTTCTTTTTCCATAATCCCATACACAATCACACAAAATGGCACCTTCAGCAACAACACACGCCCCTGACGGCAGACAGAACGGTGACCTCCACCGCGACTACAACGATGACCGCAATGCATCGTCCGAGGACACTCTGTACACCACCAGCAACGGTGTCCCCATGCCTCACCCTTATGAGGTTCAGCGTGTTGGCGAGAACGGTCCCCTTCTTCTCCAGGACTTCCACTTGGTAGACCTTCTCTCACACTTCGACCGCGAGCGTATTCCCGAGCGTGTTGTTCACGCCAAGGGTGGTGGTGCCCACGGTTACTACCAGACTACCGACCCTCTCGACGACCTCTGTATGGCCGACATCTTCCAGGCCGGCAAGAAGTGCCCCATCTCTGTCAGATTCTCCACTGTTGGTGGTGAGTCTGGCTCGCACGACTGTGCCAGAGATCCTCGTGGTTTCTCAGTCAAGTTCCGCACTGACGAGGGCAACTGGGATGTCGTCGCCAACAACACTCCCGTCTTCTTCTTGAGAGATCCCGCCAAGTTCCCTCTCTTCATTCACACTCAAAAGCGTGATCCCGCCACCCACTTGACCCACGCCGATGACTCGACCATGTTCTGGGACTACCTTTCTCAGAACCCCGAGTCGGTCCACCAGGTCATGATTCTCATGGGTGACCGTGGTATCCCTGAGAACTGGCGCAAGATGCACGGATACTACGGACACACCACCAAGCTTGTCAACAAGAAGGGTGAGTGGGTTTATGCCCAGATCCACTTCAAGTCCAAGCAGGGTACTGGTTTCATCACCCAGGAGGACTCCAACAACTACTCCCCTGATGCTCACCAGAAGGATCTTTACAACGCCATTGAGAATGGTGACTTCCCTGGTTGGGATGTCAAGGTTCAGACCATGACCCCCAAGGAGGCCGAGGACCTTTGGGAGAACCAGAAGATCAACGTCTTCGATTTGACCCATGTCTGGCCTCAGAGCCAGTTCCCTCTTCGCAAGGTTGGAGAGTTTTTCTTGAACGAGAACGTTAAGAACTACTTTGCCGAGATCGAGCAGATTGCCTTCAACCCCGCCCACAATCCTCCCGGTATTGAGCCTTCGGCCGACCCTGTCCTTCAGTCGCGTCTGTTCTCTTACCCCGACACCCACCGTCACCGCATCGGTGTCAACTACCAGCAGTTGCCTGTCAACGCTCCCCGTGTTCCTTACAGATTTGCCAACTACCAAAGGGACGGCAACATGGCTTTCTACAACCAAGGCTCGCGCCCTGCCTACCTTTCCTCCATCCAGCCTACCCAGTTCCGTGAGCGTACCCTCGACCTCGACAGAACTCACGGTCACTTCTCAGGAAAGGCCATCACCTTCCTGTCCGAGATCCGCGAGGAGGACTTCAACGCTCCCCGTGTCTTGTGGGAGAAGGTCTTCGACGATGGTGCCAAGGAGCGTTTCGTCAAGAACGTCTCTGGCCACATGAGCACTTGCCGCAAGGAGGAGATCATCAAGCGCCAGATCACCATCTTCCGCCACGTTTCTGAGGACCTTGCCAGCCGTCTGGAGAAGGCCACTGGCGTCAAGGGCTACGATACCATTGCCAATTTGACTTTCAATGGCACACACAATGGCTTTGCTAACGACAAGAGCAAGAAGTATGCCAACGGACAGGTGCCCGTGAAGGTTGATTCATCGATCGCTGAGAACAACGGCGCTCCTAGAGCTGGCACACACGAGGAGTACTACAAAAAGTAAAGATCACGAGTAGTACGTATATAGTATAATCATGAATTTATGAACTTTTTCGTCCTCAAAGCTCCTCGTTTCGCTTTGTGTTAAGGTCAATCTGTTGTGAGTAGAGGTATGGTGGATTCGAACGCCCAACACTTTGGTTGAGGATACAACCCTGTCGGACTATTTATCAACTACTCTTCCAATCGTACTAAGAGCTTACAACAAGTCAAACATGATAAATTGTTCTGTGATATTCTTATTGACGATTTGAATAGACGCTCGGTATTCAAGACACGCATGTGTGCAGCCTCTTTGGATTTCATTCAATTCCAAGCGTTGAATCTTCCAGCATCAGCTTTGAGAAGGAATTTCGATCATCAACCCAACCTTGCTTCCCAGGGGGTACCGAAGCTTCCGACATCTGACAGTCATCGAGCTGTGGCTAATTTTCAAGATGAGATTTGGTATCTACACATTCGAATCACCATTCTATCGCACGATATCTGTCTCTCCGACCAGTGGCTGTGTCAAACATCTAACCACCAGAAGCGAAAGCACTCTCAAACCACCAACTCATCCAATCTACCATATTTGAGAATTCTGATGCCCAACATGCTTGCTCAACATGCCCAACAACCAATGCCATCTTTTTCTCGAAGAGGCTCATAAATTCACATGCACCGGAATGACGCAAAAGGGTCCTTTGTTTCTCGGCGGCACTCCGTTGCAGAGAAGGTTGGGTTTTCGGATTCGGCCAAGATCGACGGACGTCATCTTCCAGATTTCTGAACTATCGTCTCCTGTCGAACACCTTCAACATCAACCATGGAAGGATACATATGTTGCTTGGAGAGTAACACGGCATTGGGAAGGTAAGTCACCATTTTTTGAAGGCAAGTCGCATCAATTGTTGTTCCCTTTCGTCTGCACTATCTATCCCTCTCAAAAAGAATTTCCGGTGGTTGTATGTATTAGGACCGATACTCGCAATTCCACCGAGTATTGGCCTTGTGCAGCAAGTGATATGATTCAACCTCCTGCGATGATGGTGAAATTTTCCTGCTCAACGTTGCGGGGAGAGTTATCTATGTCATACTTCTGGTTCTCTGATAAGACTTTGTGAGTGAGATGGTGCAAAGTTGCCATCCTACATACCCGTCTGTCGCAACAAGCCAATTCTTTATCTTCTACACCAGAAACATCACATACGCAACATGGGCCTTGACAGAGAAGCAGAATTTCTGAACGTGCTTGTGCTGGCAAGCTTGTTCTACAACACTCTCAAGTCGTTCGACAACATCCACAGCTCGCTCAACGACTTCAAGGATGAGAAGGTTTACCTTGCTCAGCTCGGCATCGAGCAGGCAAGACTCCTGATTTGGGGCGAGCAGATGGGCATCTTCTCTTTGCCGCCTTCGCTCACCTTCCTCGAGACCGAGGAGGGTAGACAGAACATGACACCCCGCGACCCCCGTCTTGACGACGACGAGGTTAGAGTCAACCTTGAAGGCTTGATGAACAGCATCATCCACACCCTGAGCAACCCCAACGACAACGATTCCGACCTTGATACCACTGGTCTCAGACCTCTTCCTCGTGGCGGCGCACAAGCACTCGAGCAGCCAGCTGCTGACTTGACCCGTATGAAGAACTTTGAAGACTCGTACAAGCACCTGCTCGAGTTGGGCTCCAACAAGGTGTCAGTCAAGAGACCAAGCTCGCTCGCACAACAGCAGTGGGTCATCCACGATACTCTGCGTTTCTCCAACTTCGTCAAGTCCACCAAGCGTCAGGTCGATACCCTGTTGCTGGCACTCAACATCAACGACAAAGTCGAGAACATCCTTCTGGGCGATATCCGCGACCTGGGCAAGCATGCCGGCGGCTCTCCTGGCAGCAAACCTTCGCAACTAGCAGTCAAGGACATGGCCAAGCTGAAGCTTTTGATCAGAGCATGCAAGGGTCGCTACCCAGCATTGCTGAACGAGGCTCAGCAGACCTTCAACAACCTCCAGAAGGGCGTCAGTGCAGAGCACGACATGGCTGCCAAGGTGCACAAGCTCCTCGAGCCCGTCCACCCCGACTCGGCAGTCGCCAGCGCAACAAACAGCGGCGCCGCAACACCCGAGAAGAGACCTGGATTTATCCGCAGATTGAGCACACAGACATGGAACAAGTTGCCTGGAAGAAAGACACCTAGCTCGAGCAGACCTTCGTCCCCTGAGAGAAGAAAGTCATTTGGTGGACGCAAGACACCTGCAGCCAGTAGACCTGCTTCGCCTATCGGCGAGTAGAAGGGGACTGCCAGAATGCTGACGAGATTCACGAAACAAAGGATACCGGTATAGAAAGAGAAGGATATGAGCAACAGGAACAGGATATTGACGAGCAACGGATATATCACTTAGCGGAATGGATGTAATTACGAGTAATACCTAGAGATAGACATGTAAAGTGGAATGATTTCTACCAGAGTATACATTCGTGGATGTGATAAGTGATAGACAGGTACAAATATAGATTGGTTGGCTCCTCGGGTGTGTCAAGGCGGTGTAGACGGTATCCCCGCATTCGGTCCCGTCGAAGCGCGTCATTGCTGTCAGCCCGAGCCCTTCTGCGCACTGCTAAAATTCGTACGGTTTCGACTTTGATTTGGGCATTGAGAGGGCTACATCGAGATGTAAGGTTCCAGAAAGGAGATTTGGCTTGCAAGGAAGTGAAAGTACAAGATGGGATCTGGAGAGGAAAGAGGATGGGAGGAGTAAACAGGGCGATGCACTCTGGAGTCTGCAGGAAGGTCAGGTCTGTGCTCGCCCTATCACCGGCCGAGTTTGCAGCACCGTCTTGTCTCTACTCTCTCTAGCTGCCACCCTTCAGCTACTCTGCAAAACAAACTGTATCTCTGCTCTTATTCTTCACACATCCCATCTCTCACCACTCACAACAATGGTCTCGCCACGGCGGTCAGGCCGCACACCAGCCGATCGCAACTCGAGATGGCACAACAAATTGTCACCCCGCCAGAAGTCGCCCTCTCCCACAAACCTCTCCGACGACACCATGCACCCTCAGTCGGGCTCCTTGAACTCTCCCGAAGAGTCTCGCCAAACTCGCAGAGCTACTCGAGCTCAGCATACACACCCCGACGACGTCGATCAACAGAGCCAGCTCAATGACCCAGACCCCGATGCCGACGGCGACGACGAGATTACCCGCTGCGTCTGTGGTCTACAAGAGTACCCAGGTCCACCTCTGACTGATGACTTTCCTACCATAACAGATCCTTCGCAAGCCGAAGATGCTGGCGGCCTGTTCATCCAGTGCGACAAGTGCCACGTCTGGCAGCACGGCGGCTGCGTTGGCATCATGGACGAGACAAAGAGTCCCGACAACTACTTTTGCGAGCTCTGCGACAAGAAGCTACACAATGTTTTGACTGATCCTAAAGGGTGAGTCCATGTTTTGTACGCTTTGACGTCGACCTCTACTGACACAGCACAACCCAGACAACGTTACTCGCGCTACCTACCCGTCATGAAGCCTGAACCCAAGAGTGCCCGAAAATCTTCCCTTACGAAAGAGACAGAGTCTGCAAAGGCCCGTCGAGAGCAGCGAGAAAGTCAAAACAGAGCCAGCGTCGAATCGTCAACGGGCAAGAGGAGGTCTACAATGAACAGCCGCCAGGCCTATGACGATGAAGAGACATTACGCCGAATCATCGAAGAGACAAAGGACGACGGTGAGTCAACTCCAGCAGTGCGCACGGGAAAGCGCGGACGAGACGACAGCGAAGAGTCAGTGAACAATCTGCTCATCACAACAAACAACCATCTGACAAGTTTCAACAGCTCCAGACACGAAATCAAGCGCCAAAGAACGGGTTCAGAATCTCCCAATCCTCCATCAACGCTCAACACAGGCTCGTTGGAC
Source organism: Aureobasidium sp. EXF-12298 (assembly GCA_024195555.1). Classification (NCBI taxonomy): domain Eukaryota; kingdom Fungi; phylum Ascomycota; class Dothideomycetes; order Dothideales; family Saccotheciaceae; genus Aureobasidium; species Aureobasidium sp. EXF-12298. The sequence goes on from SWBJ01000100.1 coordinate 43,865, forward strand.
GCGGATTCAGATGACGACGGCACACACCCCAAGTCGAATAAGAAAGCACGAAGCGCAGCTGCCGAGGTTTTGCGACAAAGAGAGGCTAGAGAGCGAGAACGTATGCGTGATGAGAAGCGCAAAGAGGCCGCTGGAAGGCGTAGCGAAAGAGCCGGCCGAAGGAGAGCAGATGGTACGCTGGACCAAGATGAGCAAACGAGACCAATTAACCTGACTATTCGCGCAGAGTCAGATCCGCTTGACGACACACCGAAACCCATGGGCACACCCAACCTGCCTGCATCACAACCTCCCAGTCCACCTGGCTCAGCGCCACCGATGGTCCCAGGAAGCTCACACAAGAAGGGCACAGCCAAGAAGCAAAAACGACTAGGCCGCAACCAATACACGGCTGCAAAGGCCACTTCGCATCCTGCAGAGCCTGCTTCAGTCAACCCGAATGTTAGCAGTGCCGACGACCCAACAAACAACAGCACGTCCGACTCGAAGAACAGCCCGAGCAGCAACAACGAAACACCCGCCGTAGCGACATCCGCACCTCCTCCCAAAACCAAAGGCAAATGGGGTGGCCGTGCCAAAAACCCACGACAAGCTGCAATCCAAGAAGCCGAGATTGTAACAAAAGACACCCGCGACACCAAGAGTCAAATGACCATAACCGACATGAAGAAACGCACAGGCATGATGATGGACTACATTGCAAAAGCACAGGTCGACATGGCGGGCGATCGTACACCATTAAGCGTGCAACAAGAAGCCGACAAGGCTGCCGAGTTCAAGCAGCTCAGCAGCAGGGAAATGATGGATGTCTTAACCAGACACATCATGACATGGCAACAAGAGTATGCAAACGAAGCTGCTGCTTCCACTACTGCCTCTTCACTCGTCGCATGATCAAAGGATGATTCCAGGTTTACATCCATAACCTTTTTTACGAATGGCGTTTTTGCACATGGAACAATGATTACCACTACTACTACTACTACTACTATATGGGCTATGGATCGAATTTTGACCCCCAAGGGGCATTTTGGATTGGGACTATTTTCTTCTTCTGTTTTTGTTTTCTTTGGCTTCTCAGAAAAAAGCACTATACAGTACTTTGATTTTACCTTTTACACAATGTATATTTGCTTCGTTCACGCAGGCGAGATCAATCTTTCACTGAATCTCACAATCTTTGTGTCTTGGTTTCTTGGACCACATATCTTCATCTTTTTCTTGGACCTTTTGCTGGGGTTATGCTGTCCAAATGGTCATTGGCCAGGAACAGGCAGAAAACATCACAGGCCATCGACTCCTTTCTAGGATCTTGCATGGAGAGTTTTTTTCGAAGCTGTCTCACCAACGCTGAATCAGTCTTGATATCGTGGAGAATTCAAAAGCATTTTTGTTCATCATGAATATATATGCCTAAACAACACCCCAACACTCCTTCTTTCCCCCGTTCAAACATATCTCTTTAACGCATGGTAGGCATGACACTCTCAGCCTTAGTAGCAATAGCATCCTCGCTTCTCCACAAACTCGTCACAGTCTTTGTCTGAGTGAAGAAGGCAAGACCAGGCTTACCGTAGAAAGTGCTGGCACCACCACCAGCAACAGACTTCTTGTTTCCGGTGAAGGAGAACATGGGGAGAGGGACGGGAATAGGAACGTTGATGCCGACTTGGCCGGCTTCGATGTCGCGTTGGAAGCGTGCGGCTGTGGAGCCCGAGTTTGTGAAGATGGCAACACCCTGTATGAGAAAGACATGATTAGTTTTACTGTGTCTTTAGGGTAGGTTAGGTCAAACTTACGTTTCCGTATTCGTTGGCGTTGATCAAATCCACAGCCTCCTCGAGGGTGTCGACGGACAGACAAACAAGCACAGGACCAAAGATCTCTTCCTTGTAGCAAGTCATGTCTTTTGTGACGTTTGTGATGATAGTTGGGCCGACAAAGTTGCCGTTGGGGTACTTCTCGGGCTTATAGCCACGGCCATCGAGGACAATGGTGGCACCTTCCTTCTCGGCGCTGGCGATCATGGACTCGATTCTCTCCTTTGCTTGAGGGCTGATGACGGGACCGAGTTCAGCATCCTTCTCGAAACCTCCGTTGACGTTGAGGGCCTTAGCACGGTCGGCAATGTCATCGACCCAGTTCTTGGTGTCACCGACAAAGACGACGGTGGACAGAGCCATGCATCGCTGACCAGCGGCACCGAAAGCGGCACCTGCAATGGCATTGATGGTGGCATTCCTGTTGCAGTCGGGAAGGACAGCAGCGTGGTTCTTTGCACCCAGGTTGGCCTGGACACGCTTTCCGTTGGCAGAACCACGAGTGAAGATGTATTCGCCGGCCTTGTTGCTACCGACGAAGCTGATGGCCTTGATGGCAGGTTCGTCAATCATGAAGTCGACAGTCTTTGCAGCACCGTGAACAACGTTGATGACACCAGGAGGGAAGCCAGCCTTCTCTGCAAGCTCACAAAGGATCATCATGGCGCCAGGATCGCGCTCGGAAGGCTTGACGACAACGGTGTTTCCGGTAATGGTAGCAGTAGGGATGACCCACAGAGGAATCATGGCAGGGAAGTTGAAGGGGCAGATGGCAGCAACAACACCTAGAGGCTCCTTGTATGACCTTGTCTCCATGTCCTTGGCGACCTCGAGGACCTCACCAGTGAGCTGAGTTGTAATGCCGCATGCTGTCTCGGCAACCTGAAGTCCACGGAGGACATCACCCTTGGCATCAGCAAAGGTCTTGCCCTGCTCCAGAGTGATCGAGGAAGCCAGACGGTCCCAGTGCTCTCTGATCAGATGGACGAACTTGAACATGATTTGTTGTCTGTGCAGCAAACTAGTAGCTTTCCATGCAGGGAAGGCCTTCTCGGCGGATGCCACTGCTGCCTTGAGCTCTTCATCGGTGGACTGAGGGACACGGGTGACAAGGTTGTTGGTAGCGGGATCATGGAGATCGATCCATTGTGTGGCGTTGGAGGCAACGAACTGGTTGTCGAGGAAGTTCTGTGTGTCGATGGGCTGTTGGATCTGATCGTGGGTGGTAGGGTATTCAGTAGCGGTAGACGAGAGAGCTGATGCAGTAGCAGGCTTCAGCTGTCTGGCAGAGATGTGAAGCTTTCTGCCTCCCAGCTTGCATGTGTTTCCTGTTTGGCCGAGTCGTAATGTGCTTGTCAATGTTGGCCGGCTGACCCCGGATTGGAGATAGACGCTCTGTAGAGCACGGCGTGCTATCGCTCGTCGACCTGCCATTGCGTGATTATATGAAGACTCTTCTGGCTGCTCTTGAAATCTCTAACAAGAACAAGGAATTGTCAAGAAGGTGCAACCTGGTTAGATGGACGGCAATTGCGGCCAATGCGGCCAGCTCCATGGTGGAGCTCCTTCCCTTATCACCACGCCTATCAATTGCGGGGTCTCTTGCCGAGGTCGGGGAATGGGGTCGAGTCCATCCCAGCGCAGTGACGCCCTACTTTACGCCGAGTCTGTCCGTAGCCATTTTCGTCTTGATCCATGACAAACCATCAATTCACATCCACGAGCATATCTGTAAGAGCGAATCATGTTTATATTAGTGAAAATAGACAAATGCTTTCGTTATAAACTCATGAACTTCTATGTCCTTCTCCTCTTCTTCATCCTTGCATCCTCGTCACAACTTCACTTGTGCACTTAGAGCTCATCTCTAACCCTGGCACTGACCGATTCGGCCACGCTGCTAGCTGATGAGGCTGCCTCCTGAGCTGCTTCTACCACTTTCGATACCGAGTCACCTGTTGCCTTACTTGCAGTCTCACCAAACTCCGCCAGTCTGCTAGATGCACTAGCCATGGCAACTGACAGCCTGCTTTGAGCACTCTCGAAAGCTCCCTTTTCGGATCCGTAGATGGCGCTGCTGGCAGCCGATGTAGCCGCCTCGTACTGCTCGACAGCCTTTGATACCACAGCATCACGATTTTCCGATGCGACCGATGCGATCGACGTGTAAATGCTTGCTGCCGCGGCAGCAGATGGTGTTCCAAACAAGGCTTCGCTGATAGCTTGCTGCGCAGACGAAGCAGCATCTGAGATTTGGCTCTGAGCTGCTTCGGCATAACCGGTAGTGGTTCCATATACAGCTTCACTGGCGCGGGATGCAACGTCGTTATACGCGCTGCCAACAGCTTCAGTCATCTGCTCTACATTACCCTTTGTAGTGCCGTAGATCTGGGCCGAAACGGCGTCGACTGCAGAATTGATTTGCTCGTTGACGTTGTCCAGGAGAGCCTCGACGGTTGGTGGGGGTGTGAAGGCTGATTCATAGAATGAAGATGCGCTAGCGTAAACATCTTGAGCATAACTCGATGCACTCGATGCGATGGCCGGAGCACCAGTAGAATATGCAGATTGAAGGCGGTTCCAAACACTCTCGGTGAACTCTGGCTCGCGTCCGTTGACGAGCTCGTCGAAGAGGGCAGAGACTGCAGCGTACTGTTCCACCACAGCAACGGTGGCTTGAGAAGCGTACTCACTAGCCTGAGAGAAGAAGGGCGTAGGAGAACCGTAAACTTGTTCACTAGCCTTGGAGACCAGCATCTCCCAGTTCTCGCTGGCCTGCGAAGCAGCGGCTTCCGTCCATGGAGTCTCACTTCCATAGATAGCAGTGCTAGCAGCGCTGGCGATTGATTCGACAGAACCTGTGGATGTGCCGTAGATTGCTTCGCTTGCCTTGACGCTTGCCCTTGAGTACTGCTCACCGGCAGCAGAGACTGCTAATTCGTATTGTTCGAATGCAGTGTCAAAAGCAGGTCCAGCAGTAGAGCTCGCCGAGTCAAGAATGTTGTTCAGGGTGGAGCTTGCAGCACTGTAAGCGGCATCATACTGGCTTTGAGCAGAGGCGACAAGGTTCTCGTACATAGCAGGCTGAGTGCCATAGATGGCTTCGCTGGCCTTTGATGAAGCGATGACGAGGTACGAGGAGGCACTCAAAGTTGCAGCATCATATTGGCTCGATGCTTGGTCGATCAAGCTCTGAGCTGGAGACTGAGTGGTGCCACTGACAACAGAACGTGCTGATGAGAGGATACTGTCCATGTTCCTTGAAGCGGCATCAACGGCACTGCTGTACTGGCTCTGGGCAGCAGCAAGCGCATTAGAATACCCAGAAGTGGATGTAGGGCGTGCCGCAACCATGTCTCTTCCAGCAGACTCGAAGGCTGAGTAACGGTCATAAGCGTAACCCACCATCTCGTAGTATCTGCGCTGAGCATCTGCCAAAACACCTTGTTGGACAGGTGTTGGCGAAGCGCCGACAGCGCTCTTAGCATGTTCGAACTGAGCACTTGCGGATGAAAGACCTTCTTGAAGTCTTGAAGATGCTATCGACGAGATTGAAGACAGAGCTGACTGCACGGGATCTGCGATGGAACTGGAATAAACAGATTGCAGCGGGTCTGCGATAGAGTTCGAGTAGACAGACTGGGCCTCAGTGTAGATTGAACTAGCCTGCGACTGGAAGGAATCAATGTTGCCACTAGCGGAGGCGGTGACAGAAGCTGCTACCGAGGCGACTTGAGAAGCAATGGACTTGGTGGCAGGAATGGGTTCACCGTAAATAGCGCTGGATGCGGCAGAAACTGCAGAAGCATATCTGTCACTAGCGACACTCGACAGAGACTCTCCAACACCTTGTTCGGTGCCAAAGATGACACTGCTTGCTGCAGAAAGAGCCCGTTCATACTGCTCACTAGCAAGAGAAGTGACCGATTCGGCGCTGCCTTGGGTAGGAGCAGGCTTCATAGCATCCTGGACTGCTTGGGTGAGCTGACTTGCCTGACTGCCAGCCTTTCCGAGGATGTCCTGAAGTTTGCTTGAGTACGTGTACTCATCGTCGACAATGTCATCGTCGAGGACAATGGAACGTGCCGAAGGAACTGCTTGAGCCATAGCTCCGCCCCAGACCTTCTTCGAGGCCTTTTCAGAAGCATCGGATGCACTCTCGGAGACTTGGGATGCTACGGATGACGCACTCGATGATCCTTGCTGAGCAACTGAGCTGATGCTCGAAGATGCCTCAGAAACAATCGATGGAGCCGACACACTGGACACAACTGAGGCAATGCTGGAAGAAGCCTCAGACACAATCGACGGAGCAGAAATGCTGGATGCAATCGAGGCAACGCTGGAAGATGCTTCGGACACAATTGACGGGGCCGACACGCTGGAGACAATTGAGGCAACGCTGGAAGAAGCTTTACTAGCAGCAGAAGATGCGCTAGACTTTGCAACGTTGAGGCTCTTTGCCATCTCAACATTAAGGGACTGGTCAGCAACTCGCGAGCTAGCCGAGCTGGCTGCAGAAGAAATACTCTCAATGACGGGAGTGTCACGACCGACTACAGCCTCAGAAACCTTTGTGGCAGCCTGTTCTGCGACACCAGGTTGTGTGCCCAGAACAGACTCTGAGGCGACAGTGGCTGCACTTTTAGCACTCTCAGAAACAACCGAAGCGATGCTCTCGACAGTAGCTTGCTCGGAGCCGAGTACCTTCTCTGATACCTTAGATGCGGCGCTTTCCACGGAGCCAGTGCTAGTTCCCAAGATAGCCTCAGATGCACTGGACGCCACCCGGGAGCCCTCTGAAGAAATGCGCGAGGCTGCTTGCGATCCTTGGGCGGACATGCTGGAAGCTACCTGAGAGCCTTGAGAGGACAGCACTGAGGTTGCTGACTCGATAGTACCTTGGGAGCTTCCAGCGATGGCCTCTTTGGCATCAGAAATCTTCTCGGCGACTTGCTGCTTGACTCTAGCAGCAGCGGCTGGTGCGTACTTGGTATTGAAGTCGTCGGAAGAATCTCTAGCCTCAAGTTTCCACTGAGAAACACTCTTGAGCCTGGCAAGCTCTTTGGCAGCGTCTTCAGCAATGGCCATGGCTTTTTCCTCAATTGCGTGAGCGCCCTTCTTGGCCTGAGTGAGCTCGTCTGAGGTGGCGAGAGCGGCGACCTCATCACGACCCTTGCTCGAGGCTTTCTTGAGGTCGTTGTATTTAGTCCAGTCTCTGTGAGTGATAGCAGCATTGGAAGCCCAACGTCTTCCGATCTCCTGCAGACGGAGGTCACGGATATTGTCAATAGTCTCAAGAGTAGAGTTGGCGGCAGCCTCAATAAGTCGAGTAATGTCTTGGTCAAAGGTTTGTTTCCAGTCACGGACGTTCTGGGCCTTCTGTTTAATGGTCTGACCGGCCTTCTTAACTTCCTTGTTGATGGAGTCTTGAGCAGATGAAATGTCAGACTCTGAGGGCTCTTCGGGGAGATGCTCGATAACAGTTTCAACTCTGGCCTTGAGGCTTCTAAAGGCCGACGAGGAACCTTCTTCCAGCTGGACGATCAGAGCTTGGCCAACACCGTTGGTTTGGGTCTCGACTTGGCGGTCGCAAATCTCCTGAATACGTTCGCGCAGGTGGTCGAGTCCCTCGCGCACAGCAATGGAAACGTGCTCTTCCCAAACCTTGAGATCCTCAGAGAACTGCTCGGCAGCACTAGGCTCTTCCTCAGTAGGTGCCATCGAAGGGGAGGCAACGACAACGCTAGACGCCTTGGTCATGATGGACTCAACCACGGAACTAGCACTGGAGACCACGGCCGAGGGTGAGCTAGCTACGACGGTAGAAGAAGCAGATGCAGCTGAGGAGATGGAAGAAGACGAGGAAGACGCGGAACTCTCGGCGGACTCGACAGCGGCTTCGATCTTCTTTTCGTCGCGGTAACGACCAAGTCTCTGGGTGATCTTGAAGATTTGGGGCTCAACATTTTCTCCATAGAGGACCTGGATCCTAGGCCAGATCTGTCGGCGAACAAAGGTGAAAGTCAAGTCGGTACCCCAACGAGCGTAAGGCAGAGCGGTATTGACGGAGAAGCGATGAGCTTGGCCGTAGAACTTCTTGGCATAAGGGGCAGTGTGCTTGTAAGCGGGCAGCAACTCGAGTTCGTAAAAGTCAGTGGCCGAGGCCTTGACGTTTGTGTAGTAAGGAGACACGGCGTCTTGGATCTTTTGGACGTGGGGACCCAAGGTAGAGTCGTACTGCTTCAGGGCGTGCTTGCGAGCGACGTCCAGCTGAGGGCGGACGGATCGCTTCCATTCCTTGGTGGCATACTTCTGGATCTGGGCGGCACGAGGGGCACCATGCTTTTGAGCAAAGGCAGCAGCAGGGACGTAGGCCTGTTCCTTGACGCGGTCAAAGTAGGGTTGGACTTGTTGAACGTAAGGAGAGGCATAGGTATCATAGTAAGGTTGGAGGTGAGGAACAGCAAAGTCCCTGAGTTGGAAGTAAGGCTCGCAAACGTTGGGTGAATCTTTGGTGAGCTGTTTGGGCGATGACGGACAGCGGAAGACGACTGTGAGGAGCGTGTACCATATAGACAACCTGCAGCAGAATTAGCAACGAATGGTAGGAATGGGTAATTGATTGGGTGGATACCTCAGGGTTATGCTGATGAGTCGCGAGAAAAAGCCTCGCCTCTTGACCTGGCGGCCTCTTGTTGATGATGTCGAGATGGAGCCGTTCGGCGCCTTCTCGTTTCGAATGGCCATGGTGACAACAGATGGAGGTTAGACCTGCATGGAGCTTGTTGGAGAGAGAGATGCGATGCGAATGACAGATGGAGGTTAGACCTGCATGGAGCTTGTTGGAGAGAGAGATGCGATGCGAATGACAGACGGCAGGCTCGTCTTAATACCACAAAGTCGTTGTGCTTGTCAGGGGAGAGTGACGAGTAAACCTGGCAGCTTGTGCTTGCTCCAACTTGCTTCTGCGCTGCTCCTGCTCGTGTGCGCCGCATGCACCTTGACGTCAAGAGGGTCTGTGCACAGAGCATCCTGACCAGCGCTGCTTGGGAGGGAACTCTATCTCTATCGAAAAGCAGTTGTGTATGATGAATATTTACTGCTGCTCATGTACATATAGGACATTAAAGACTATAAGTCTGATTGAATATCTGAAGAATCTATACTGAATCATCAATGCCCGTCGTGAGAGTAGATGCATAAAGAGCATCTGGCCGACCCGTGGTCTTGGCTCTTCACGTGCTCCCGGGTCCACCCCGAGTAAGGTACCTTACGGATGGTGATCGTCCACGGTCGATGTTGCTCTTTCTACTTGATCTGGTTGTGTGCGAGAACACCCACCTACAAACCTTCCAACAACCTCACTGTCGTCCGCTACCCATCAGCCTCGACTCTCCCGTCTTAGATGTCGCCTTGAAGAAACGCTTCCGCCTTGACGGCCCTCCCTAAGCCTTTCGCTTCCTCCTTGACGCCATCACAAAATGTCGGCCACAGACCCCGCGTCCTCTCCGGACATCATGAACGATCCGCAATTCGACCCTACCGAAGCCAACGATAAATCGCCTTCCGAGGCCGATACATGCAGGATATGTCGTAGCGAGGGTTCCGCCGCAGAGCCGCTCTTTTACCCCTGCAAGTGCAGTGGCAGCATCAAGTTCGTCCACCAGGACTGCTTGATGGAGTGGCTATCGCACTCCAACAAGAAGCACTGCGAACTCTGCAAGACCCCCTTTCGCTTCACAAAGCTTTACGACTCGCATATGCCTCAAACCCTGCCGCTGCCCATTTTCGCAAAGAAAGCTTGTCTTCACACCTTGAACTACCTCTTGACCTGGGCTCGCGCTCTCACTGTCGCCCTCGTCTGGCTTGTTGTGCTTCCTTGGGTTATTCGTTGGTCGTGGAGGGGTCTCTTCTGGATCTTGGATGCAGGTTGGGCAAGAGACCCTTGGTTGGCTAAGATTGCTCATGCTGCGCAACAACACGATAACTCGACCTCTGCTAGCGGTACTTCTCCCGACAAGGAGCCTTTCGGCCTAAGTCTAGGCAAGTTCCTAGTGAGCACCCTATTCTATCCATTGAAGCCTCTAAGCCAACCCGCCCTCTATTCTTCGCTACACACACAATCCGAAACCTCGTTCGTACCGCCCTATTCTAGCTTGTTATCCGATGTCAAAGCTGTAAATAATTTGACGTCTCACATCTGGCTTAACCGTTTCATCCTCGACGTGCTCGAGGGCGACATAATCACCATCAATGTCGTAGTCGCATTCATTCTTGTTTTCCTGATTCGAGAGTGGGTTGTTCAACAGCAACCAATAATCAACGCTGCCGCCCATATCCGCGATGCAGAGGTACAACTGGACGTTGCCGAGCGAGCTGCTCAACGCTTGCACGATCTCGAGGCGGCCGCACTGGAAGATGAAAACTTTCGACCTGCCGTAGAGCGTTATCGGCACATCTTTGAGCAGCTTCCACGCGAAGGTGAAGCCCTTGAAGATGATGGCAATCAGGGCACTGAATTTATTGGTTGGTACGCTATGGAAACTCTCATGGACAATGCAGGAGTACCTCATCAATATGAGGGTGAAGATCATGAGGAGTTCATGGAAGGATTCGAGGAGGCCACCGAGGAGCTCCTCGAACAAATCAAACTTGCTGAGGATTCTGGTATAACTCGGCCTGACATTGCACAGAATCTATGGGCTATTCTGGACAATCTAGGCCCAACCGAAGGAGATCTCTGGCGCGAATTCCTGCTCAACGAAGACCAGACTAAATACATGTTGTTTAGCAATCTTCCCGAGGACAAGGTTGGCTTGTCCGACGATGAGTATCCTGAAGCAGGCCCTGCGCCTTCTGGATCTGATACCGAACGCGATATAGATGATGAAACTTCGACTGAGCCACAGAGACGACCAGCGATGCCTCCGAGAGACGCATCATCACACGCACAGAGGGTCATACAGTCACTTGAGGAGTCCTCACACGACTCTGAACGTGATCGCCATCAGGACACTGAGCTTGATGGCAATAGCAGCCGTGGGAGTTGGCAGTCGATCACGGCTTCCTCTAACTCAGAAACATCGAACACTACAACAACTTCTCGATCACCCCAGCTCGACACAGACCATCGGCAAGACGATCAGGACACAACTATCGCCAACACAACAGCGCCCAACCATTCGACAGAATCTCAGTCCGAAACTGCCGCCATCGAATCAAACCAGAGTTCCACAGATCAAAATGCGACGTATGATTCACACGCAGAAACCGAACAGATCTCGGGAGAGGGGTCTCCAGCTGAGATACAACCTGCAGCAGAGAGTCCTGCTGAGGTGCCGACTGCACCAGAGCAAAACATTGTACCTCAACCGCAACAACCTGATGAACCACACAAAGGCCTAATTGCTAGATTGTTTGACTGGTTTTGGGCTGACATTGTGATTGAGGAGGAAAATGATCCTTTGCCTGGTATCTTCGATGAAGAGATCGTCCGTAATGAAGCAGAAGAACCGCCATTTGTCCATATTCATGGTGGAGAGCATGTCCACATGCCTGAAAATGCACAGGATCCTGAAGTGCTCCAAGCTGCAGCCGACGCTGGCTTGGATGCCGAAGCTATCGAAGATGCTGAAGATCTTGAAGGTGTCCTCGAGCTGATCGGCATGCAAGGTCCTCTAGCTGGGTTGGCACAGACGGCTGTTTTCTGTGGGTTCCTAATCACGGCCACCCTTTGGCTCGCGATTGGCGTACCATACTTCTTCGGAAAGATTGCATTACTCTTCCTCGGCAATCCCATCACATCCATGATAATGACTCCTCTGCGCATTGTTTCCGCCGTTGCAGATACCATTGTTGACGTTACTGTCTATGTTGGCGGCGCAGCTACGTACTTTGGATCTCAGATTGTGACACAACTGCTCTCGCTCTTATTGGGTTCCGTCTTTTCAAAGCTGGGCCTAGGATATGTGGAATCATTGGCAAAACGCGCGCACCATGCAGCTGATGGCGCTGGCGCACGTCTGGCTGGATTGTTCGACGGCGACGGACCAGTGGAGCTGGGACCTTTGATCATATCCATGCAGGCACACCAGTCTCTCTTAAATCTGAAATCAGAAGCTGCGCAGGTGGGAAGATTCATCTTCGATTGTGTATCGGGCATCTCGTATCACATGCAGAACTCGACAGTCTCGAACATGCTCAGTATGATCAACAACACAGCCACGAGAACACTGCAGCATACAACGGCGAGCTACACCTGGGTCCGTACGATGCTGCGAGAAGGGCTATTGGAAGCTGTGACCGATGGTAGCTTCACCTTCACTGTCAAGCACGATGACAGCTCTTTAGATCCCTCTTTGGCTGTCTGGACCAACGAAGATCGTTGCTTGGCCGTTCTGGCTGGATACATTCTTCTCGCCATGATTGGAACCATGTATCTACTTCGCAAAGAATCGCTCTTCAACTCGCCAGGCCTACAGCAGATCGAGAAGAGCTTCGCTGATCTCCTCAAGCAAGCGGGTGGTGTACTCAAAGTCATCTTGATCATTAGCATCGAAATGCTCGTGTTTCCACTGTACTGCGGCATGCTCTTGGATTGTGCTTTGCTCCCGCTCTTCGAAAACGCGTCAGTCGCTTCCCGTCTTGCTTTCGCCAGCCGGTCGCCGTGGCTGTTCGTATTCTTGCATTGGTTCATTGGCACTTGCTACATGTTCCACTTCGCCCTTTTCGTATCTATGTGTCGCAGGGTTTTGCGCAGTGGTGTTCTCTACTTCATTAGGGATCCTGACGATCCCACCTTCCATCCTGTTCGTGACGTCCTGGAGCGCAGTGTCACGACTCAACTTCGCAAGATCGCATTCAGTGGCCTTGTGTATGGGGGACTGGTAATTGTTTGTCTCGGTGGTGCTATCTGGGGCACTTCAAGATTTGGTGTGTTCCCCATTCGATGGGCCAGACCAGAGGCGGATCTAGAGTTCCCTATCGACTTCCTAGGATATAATCTCCTCGCTCCCGTTGTAGCCCTCTACCTTTTCCCTTCTAAAGGAATGGAAAAGGTCTTTGGCAGATGGCTCAAGCTTTGCGCACGTTCACTACGCCTCTCGCAGTTTCTCTTTGGTGAACGACGAAAAATTGAAGAAGGGCATCTAGAAGGAGAATCATGGCTCAGCAAACTCAACCCCTGGAAGGATCAGGGCGCCATCGTAAAATCTGGAAACTTTATCAAGGACGGCAAATACGTTCGAGCACCGGCCACCGACCAGGTTAGGATCCCTCGGGGTGAGAGAGTGTTCCTCGAGGTCGACGAGAGCGACCAAAGAGTAGATGGTACAAGCGCCAGCAATGGCATACATGGGCGACAACCTGAGAATTTCATGCAGGTGTACATTCCGCCGTGGTTCCGCTTAAGAATTCTCACCTTCATCTCGTGTTTGTGGATGTTCGCTATTGCTATGGGCTTTGGCGTCACTGTTGTTCCCATGATCTTTGGGCGACAGATCATGTCGATCCTTGCTCCCGATCATATCGCACCCAATGATCTGTACAACTTCGCCATCGGCATTACTGCGCTGGGAATAGTGCTTCAATCTCTTTTCAATGGACGAAGGGCACTTGGGAGTCTCAAAAACATGACCTCACGACAAAACCTGGCTGCTGTTAGCGCCAGCATCAGAAAGCAAACATGGCGTTCAATTCGGAGCGCTTATGTGTATGGATTTGCTGTTGTGATCGTCCCATCTCTCTTTGCGCTTGTCCTGGAGCTTTACCTCATTCTGCCTCTTCGCACCTACATGGGCCCACCAGCTATGATCCAGAAGAGTGCCAACACCCCCCCTCTGAATAACTTGCCGGGAGCTCAGGTCACTCTTAGCAACACAACATTCACGGACTTCACAGAGACCCAAACTGCGCAAGTGGCAGTGGCGTCGCATACTTTTCATATCCTTCAAGATTGGACACTCGGATTCATCTACGGGAGAGTGGTATTACGCCTGCTGCTCTTGTCACGTCATTCCCGACCAGCTGCGGCATTCCGTATGATTACCCGTGATGGATTCACTAATCCTAACGCTGGACTGGCAACTCGTGCATTCGTTTTGCCAACACTGCTGCTGTTCTCGATCGTCCTGATTTGTCCTCCACTGATCGCTTCCGTGCTGGATGTCACGAATGTGATATCTGCTAGTGTTCGTACTAAAGTTTACCGTTACAGCTACCCGATCTGCGCAAGTCAGATGCTGGGTTTGTGGTGTACATGGGAATTGAGCGAGGGTATGCGTCGTTGGAGGGGTCGCATCAAGGATGAAGTGTATCTTATCGGAGAAAGATTGCACAATTTGGGCGAGAGAAGGCCACCGGAGGGTAGTAAGAGCGTTGTCCGCAGACACAGCTAGCTGGCCTAAGACAACGGGACTGGTCGTAGGTAATGATAAGAGACAAGTATGGCAACATTCTTTGACGTAATATTTTTGTACAAAACCTGGGACCAACCAAGGCCAAACGCCGCCCTATGCATAGAATATACAGAAAGTAATAAGAGATGGCCTAGAAACCAGGAGGGTTGACGCGCTGCGAAACTCTGGTCCACTTGGGCAGCTCTGGAACAAGATGATCAGCAAAAATGTCATGGCCACGCTTGGTAAGTGGACGACTTACTGTGAATACCCTTCCTGTACTTCTTCTCCTTACGATCGAACATTGTGTATTTGTCTCTTGGCAGCATCTCAGCCTCGGTGGGCATGTCGGCCTTCCATCGCTCGAGCAACTTGATTGTGCCCATTTTCCTTGCCTGATCGCCGGTCATAGTGACGGTACCCGTGGGCAAGCTACCACTAAGAATATCACCCTGTCTTGGGCCTCTACCATGTCTGAGGTCGTTGAGAGGGGCGTTGATCTCTGCGTTCATCAAGCGCTGGCCTTGGGCGGTTTGAGAGAGCTCTTCGGTGGTGGCCTGGGTGGCGCCAATTCCCTTGGTGGCAGTAGTAGCTGGTTGTGATTGGACCTGTCTTTGAAGTGCGTTATCGAGGACCGAGACGATGTTGTCGACACGACGAAGGCGACGGCGCTGGCGCAACTTCTGCGGTGCCGAAAGTCGCCATGGGATTTTCCTGCGGTCGCGTGTCAGTGGTGTCGGCTTGTGCGAGCAGTACGATACAAGGCGCGTACCAGAGCAGACCTCCTGATAGAGCTGAGGTGGGTTTGAATGCGCCGAACATGATGAGCTGTTAGTGAATACAATGCGCTTGGCCGCAATCTTCAAAAGATTCGTAGTCGTCGCTGATGCTTCGGTGGTGCCAAGACATTTCCCCGGTCAATCGTGACCACCAACAACACCAGGGGAAGCGCTTCGTTTCCATCAGACCCTTGGGCAATTCTGTTTTCTATCAGACAGCCTTCAACCTCACACTCTTGCTGTTAACAACCAACACAATGTCATACTATTTCACTATCATCGGCACAAGAGACAACCCTCTCTTCGAACATGAATTTGGCACTTCAAAGGCTGGTGGAGATGGCATTGCTCGCTTTCGTGACGAAGCCAGACACATGAACCAATTCATCGTTCACAGCAGTCTCGACATTGTCGAAGAAGTGCAATGGGGAAACAATGGACTGTGTGTAATCTCCCATGCTTCATTCCCCGTGACACCACTGACTTTGATCGAAAAGCTATCTCAAGAACGTTGACCGCTTTCAAAACAATCATATACACTGCTTTATTACTGGCGGCAATGTCAAATTCATGTTGCTCATGAACCCTGACCCTTCCTCTACCACCTACTCTACTTACCCAGCTGCTGCACCGCAAAGACAACATCCTTCCATCACCGCTAGGCAGAGCACATTACTGGCCAACAACCCGACTAGTGCTCAGACAGAGGAAGCTGTCAGGCAATTCATGACCGACGTGTACGAAGCTTGGATCAAGTGTATCATGAATCCATTCTATGTCGTCAATGGTCCCGTGACCAGTCCGGTCTTCAGGAGTCGTGTAGCGGCTGCTGCGAAGAAGTATCTCTAAGCCGCTCAGACGGACGACATCCTCTCATTCCCGCCCGATAATTGTTTATCGAAGTTACACGAATTCTCGTGCCACGACCCCACGATGTCGATCAGCTTCTCTCCTGAGGCTAAGAGCATGCTGAAAGCATCCAGGGCAACTGAGATGTGCCGAAGATCGAATGCATGGTGTGGCTTTGGCATCACGTGCACGGACCTCGACTTCTGCGCTGAGAGAGCAACCCTGGTTCAGATTTTTGGATCTGATACCAAGAACACATCGTGGACAAATCTCAAGATGGATCTCAGACATGTCATTTATCCCGCCGCAGACTTCTAGAAGAGCGTCTAGAGCGGTGCGAAGGAATCTCGTCAGAGCAGGAACTGCGTTTATCAAGATTACGTGTCAGAGACAAAAGCCAATCTCATAGCTGCTGATACTAGAAGGCGCAGTAGGGAAATCCCAGCCGTGGTCTATCTTGTTGCAGTCACGATGGTTCGGCATTGATGATCGACGAACAATGATGTAGCGCTCGTTGTAATCATCAAGAAATCAACGATGACCGATCACTGTTCGTTTTGCTGAACTCGGCTGACGAATGGTATAGAGTCAGGGGTCGGAAAACAAGAATATCTCTATCTATGCGTAAGGGATCTTCATCCAAGTCCATCCTTACTTGAACTTCATCCTTGGTTTCGCCCTTTCGCTCTTACAACATCGGTACTTCAACATATTGTCTAATCTGTTTGCTAACAAGTATTGCGCACGGGCAATTCTGTAGATATAGTTGGAGATGCTCGCGGATTGCAATGGTCACTTGGCATTACTACGTGCTCAGGTCCACAGAACTGCATTCGCACGTGAGCTACCATGAGCTCCACTTAAGCGTAAAAATTGGCTTCTTGATCTAACTTACTGGTCAGCGCCACGAAATGATGCCTATCTGCTCTCCATTGTCTCTACGTCCGAATACGAACAAATAGCGACTTCTAGGAGATCCGCTGCTTCGGGCTGACCGAAACATGTTTTTTCGAGCGTCTTGGCAAGATATGAGCGAGCTTCAGCGTCACCAATGTTGAGCCGCGTAACCAATCCACAATATCAACGGCATTTACACAGCAGTCAACCATATGCCTGGAAAGCAGTTGCGATGGAGGTTATAGACTCGTAGTTGCTGTCCAATCGTCTAAACACGATGACTTCGGCTTGCTCCAGATCACCTCTCCTAGGAGTACAAGTCGAATCCTCTGGGGATTGAGACAACTCAGAGACCATGGCGCAAGTGGCGGCGTTGTACATACCGCCGTATGCCCTGTAAGGTGCTAAGGCACGAAGTGGGCGTCGCGGCGTTGAACCCTCGTGTCTTGCAGATCCCTATAGATTCCTTCGTGCAGCCACATGTAAACGGTACAGGACCGAGCAACGCCGTCGAATGTGACGGCCACGGGATTGGCAGATGTCGGACGTGTATGGTGTCGCTTATAGCTAGTGCCCGTTTTGCTTGTCAGACAATGTCCGGTCAAGCCGCGGTGTGGGGAACCTCAACCTCACACGGTACACCAAGTCACACCACCACAACACCACCATCGAACTCGCCACAACGACTTTTGTTCCTCTCAAGAGATCTTGAGATCGAAACTGCCTTGGCTGTCAGCCACAATGACGAGCATCTCATCTACCGATGGACCTGCATACCGTGGAACCAGATACTTGGGACAGATATGGATCTGACGTAACATCATAATATCTCCTTTACGATTGAGCCTCCTCTACAACAACAGCTATTCCATCAAACTCACCCCGGACTTCTGAAATATACTTTGACAAACATAACCTTCGCAGCCTCCCCACACGAGTCGCCGAATTTAGCTTATAGCAAAGAGCCCCATCTGTATAGCGCAACCTGGGGTGGATACCTCGTCTATTGAACTGCCGCAAAAGGTCAAGTGCAGGATCCCCCGTTTAAGAATTACCGTGTTCTCTTTCGCAAATGCTTCTTCTGCCGGAACACGTATCGTCATCTGCGCCGCAATTCTACCTATCCGGGATAGGGTCCGCTAACGCTATGGGTTTTGTCTAATATAGAGTTCGCTTTGACATTGATCATCCTTGCTGCTACTAATCCAGGGTCTGAAGAGTCAATACTCCGCGAGACACCTGTCACCCCGCTTCTAGACCCTCGTGCCTAGTCTGTCGATAGTAAATTCGCAGTGACATTCCTGAACGAGAGCGCTGTCCCCTTTGATCCCGTGCCTAATGTGGCCGCGAAGCACATCTGGCACAACTCTCAGCCACGACCCGCGGGCATGGGCCGTGACATCTTCCAAGACCCGGCCTTGTGATTGCTTGGAAAGTGGAATCCAGAAAACGTCGTTGAGGATTCTGATCGTTCCTTCCGCCATTTGTCTCTCCCTACTGCATGTCCAGTTTGATTATCACCAATTTCCGTCAGATGTCTTACTGATATAACGGTGGTGATATCCAATGATTGCACCGTATATCGATGGCTACTCCATACGACATAGCTATGTAAGGTCCACTGTCTGAAACAATCTAATGAACGAGTCGATAGTCATAACGAAACCTCCGCAGATCACTACGAAGACGACGTTGATGAGTCTGGAGATTGGATCACAACATGGCGAGCCTGCAATGCGAGATGAGTATATGAAGAGAGTTGGATCCCCATTGAGTGCTCTATTCTGATCAACAAGCGACCCATCTCTTCTACCGGGTGACGAATCCACTTCTTCATTCATCTTTCTTCTTCTTCGACCAGCAAGATGCGTTTCGCCGGCTTCTCGGCGCTCGCGCTGCTTCTGGCCAGCTCTTCGGCCATACCCACCAAGAGACAGGCCCTCATTGACAGCATTGGAGGCTCCAGTCTCGATGATGTGATTGCTGAGATCAAGAACAATGGCAACATCAACTTGCTTGGTGACCTCATTGAGGTTGCTGTTGATGCTTTGTCTACAGAAGCATCAGCTGTTGCTGAGTGTTTCAACCCTTCTGCCTCGAATGCCCTGGGCTCTGGCGCCGGTGCTGGTGCTGGTGCTGGCATTAGTGTAGGTGGATCGGGAGCAAGCTCACCATCTGCTTCTGCTGTAGCTTCCGAGCTCTCCAACCTTCTCAGCTCTGTTGCATCTGCAGCCACTGCTGGCCCAGATGCTGCCAACGCCGCCTCTGCAGCATTGAACTTCCTCTCGACCGCAGGTCCTGCCGCTTCGGTCGCTCCCGCGATCTCATCTTTGTTGAGCTCCATCGCAGACGACGCAGCTTCCATCCCTACCGGTGCGGCCTCATCGCTTGCCGGCGCAGCATCAGGCGCGCCCGCTCAACTCTCTTCTTTCCTTGGCTCTGTTGCCTCTGAGGCCGCCGCTGAGGCTACTTCTGTCCCCAATGCCGCTGGACAAGCTGCCGCCAATGCTGCATCTTCTGCACTCGGCTTCCTTTCTACAGCAAATCCTGCCGCCTCCGTGGCACCCGCAATCTCGAGCCTCTTGAGCTCGATCGCTGCCGACCCTTCTGCAACAATTCCCGCCAATGTTGCTTCTTCTTTGGCCAACGCCGCCTCGTCTGTGGCTGCTAACCTTCCCGGAGTCACCGCTGGCGTTGGAGCCGGAGTTGGCATTGGAGGCTCTGTTGGAGGTTCTCCAAACCCAGCTCTCTCCTCCCTTGCATCATCTTTGCTCTCAGATCCTGCGATCACTGGTGCTCCCGCCTTGAGTTCTGCAATTGGCGGTTTGACAAACCCAGGTGCATCCGTTGGACCCGCTTTGTCTTCCGCTTTGTCCTCGATTCTGGCCAACCCATCCGTATCGCTCCCTACTGGCGTAGTCAGCTCGCTAGTGAGTGCCATCTCGTCCGCTGCAAACAACGGAGGAGCTACAAACACTCGTGCAAGCGGCTCTTCCGCAGCATCTTCCTCGTCTACTCCAATTGCTTGTCCATTCGCTAGCAAGTCGACATACTCCGTATTGGGCTCTCAATTCACCCGTTACTGCAACCAGTTCTACGGTGGTACTGTTTTGAACTTGGGCAATGCGGTCCTGAAGAGACAATCTGGAGGCTCTCTTAACAGCTGCGCTTCCATCTGTGCACCCAATGCCCGCTGTCTCGGAACCCAGTACAACCCTTCGACCGGTGCATGCACTTTCTACAGCTCTTTGACCAACGGTGTTACCCGCAACGGTATTCAGTTCGCTGTGCGCTCATCTGCAGCCTCCTCTATCCTGCCTCCTGTTTCTGCTGGTGTAACTGCATCGGCCGGTGTCCCAGCTGGTGTCCCTAGCGGCGCCCTCTCGAGCCTTGCTTCTGAAGCCTCCACTGCCACTGGCGCTCTTGGTAGCGAACTCTCTTCCCTGATCTCGCAGCTTTCTACTGCCAGAACTATCAACACAGGTGCCTTGAGCTCTTTGATCTCGGAGCTGCCTACCGCAACTTCATTGCCCACTGATCTGATCTCGTCTCTTGTCAACCCTGCGTCCACAGGCAGAAGACCCTCTCTTCCAGGACTGTCAGCCGTTCCTTCACAAGTCTCATCCATTGTTGGAGGCTTGTCTAGTGCAGCATCCCTTGGATCCAGCGCACTCAGCTCGCTCGCTAGTCAGATTACTGCACTTCCCACCGAGATTCTGCCTACCAATGTAGCTTCTTCGTTGGCCTCTGAAGTAAGCGGCATCAGTACCGCAGTCGACCCCTCTGCCGTCCTTTCTTCTATTGCAAGCCAGATCACAGGCCCCGCAAGTCCAATCCTGTCAGGCGCATCTAGTGAGATTGCCTCGATCACAAGCGGTCTTCTACCTCCTGGTGCAAGTGCTTCTTCAATCACAACTAGCTGCGGAGGTGCCTTGGTCGACTTGTGTGCTACTATTGGTCTCGTAGACGGTGTCTCAGTCAATCTTGGCATTGGTGGTATTGGAGGAGCTACCCCAACGACATACTCGGGTGCCAGTGGTCTGTACACAGCAACTTCGACTCAATGCAGCGGACTTGTCTGCTTGGCCGTAGGTCTCGGCCCGAGTGTTACTGCAACCTTGGGCGCTCTTCAGACCGACGGCACTATTCTTGATCTTGGAGCTGACGTCGGCGGTTTGATTCCTGGTATCACCTCCGGACTTAGCCTGCCTACCACCCTTCCTGGTGGAGACGTTATTACAAGCACTTCCACCTCCTGCAGCGGAGCAGTCTGTCTGGCCATTGGATTGGGACCCTCAGCCACTGTGACATTGGGTGCCCTGAACACTGACGGCAGTATCATCAACATTGGTGCTGGTATCACCCCTGCTATTACCTCTGGACCTAGCACTCCCACCACACTTCCTGATGGAGAGGTTATCACGAGCACCTCCACTTCGTGCAATGCAGTTCTCTGTCTGGCAATAGGTCTTGGACCTTCCGCGACCGTTGACCTTGGTGCTTTGAACACCGACGGCAGCATTGTTTCGCTTAGCGCAGGTGTTGGCGGCTCTCCCACCATCACTTCTCCTGCTACTACTGCCGGCGCGTCTGTCTCGATTCCTGACATCACATCCCTATCGACTTCTTGCAGTGATGCCTTGTGTGTCACAGTTGGCCTTGGTCCCCTGGCCACTGTAAGCCTTGGTGCTATTGGATCGGATGGTCTGGTTGGACTCAGCGCAGGCGTGCTCGCGACCCCCACAACTGTCGCCGGAGCTGAAATCACCGCAGTTTCCACTACTTGCGATAGTCTGGTCTGCCTTTCTCTTGGTCTCGGACCCCTCGCAACAGTGACTTTGGGTTTGATTGGTGCCGGTGGCCTTGTGGGAGCAAGTGCTGGCGTTGGTGGAGCGGCCACAACCCCTGCTGTCTCCGCACCTGCAGTTGTCCCTACCAACGTCGTGGTCTCAGGCAACACAGTCACAGCCGTCTCTACATCGTGCAGTGGCGCTGCTGTCGATGCATGTGTAACTTTGGGCTTGGGCAGCTTCGGAAGCATTACCCTTGACGCCGGTGTTCTTCCTTCTAGCGGAGGCATCGCTAGCGTCGGTGCTGGTGCTTCTGTAGGAGGAATTGGAGCTACCATCACCGCACCTGCAGTTATTCCTACTAGCACAGTCGTCAACGGCGCTACAATCACTGCCATTTCCCAGTCGTGTGGCGTCAATGGTGTCGTAGATGCATGTCTCTCACTTGGTCTTGGCCCTCTCGGAACTATCACTCTCGGCGCTGATGCTCTTAACCCCAGCGGAGGTGTTGTTAGCGCAGGTGTGAGCGCTACTCTTCTCCCTTCGCTCACAAACGGCCAGGTTGTGCCTACCAGCATGGTGACTGCCGGTAACACCATCACCGCCGTATCTGCATCGTGCAGTGGAGCTCTCCTGGATGCTTGCGCCACATTGGGCCTAGGCAGTCTCGGAACAATCACCCTCAATGCTGGTGTTCTCCCCAGCGGCGGTGGTGTTGCCAGTATCACCGCTGGAGGTAATGTTCTTGGTGGAGGCTCGGCAGTGACCGCCGCACCTACGCCCTCAACCGCAGTCGTGTCTACCACCAGACTCTCTACCAGTTGTGGTCTTAATCTTCTAGGCATCAACGTATGCGCCACTATCGCTGTACCTGGAGTGGTCAGTGTCAACGTCAAGCGTGAGGCCACCACCCTTGCCACCGTGGTCCGCAAGTAAACAAACGATCAACAAACAACATCTGATGACGGCGTTTTCATAATGTTTTTCTTTGGGATGATAACGATTCTCGTATTTCCCTCTTCCTCTCCTTTTCTAATCATTTCGTATGTTATCTCTTTCGGATTGTATAGTAGTATCTTGTAACTTTTAACTATAACTACAACTACTGTTTACCATATCTTTACTTTCCGCCTTTGTCTCACACGTGACAAATGAATAGGTTGATAATGTATTTCTGTTTGGTGACATCAATGATTTGATTCTTGTTCTATCTACTTTGTACCTCTCTGTGTACTGTCTGCGTACCCTCGCGGCTCCACAGCCTTTTTCCTTTCCAACTTCAAGGTACAAGTGTATTATAGGCTGTTGGAAATGCGAGCCCACTTCCCGTCCCAGGGCACAACAGCAAATTGGCCGTATCCTGCGACTTGGAGCCCCGCACGAATGGACTCGTGTGATCACACTCGCCTCCAACAGTTATTGAAATAGCCAATTGTCCTGTTGAGAGATGTCAGCATAACTCAAGTATTTACTAGACTTTGTGCCTACATCGTTCTGCACAACTGCTCTCAGACTCGTTGCAGATGCTGGATCGTCCCATCCGTACCCATTTTCACCCTCCTTCTCGTGTAGCAGTTTGATCGAGTGAATTGCTTGTCTCGCAAAATCGGTGTCCAAGAAGGATACCTTGGTGGTGTCTTGCTCCTTGACTCCATAGATGTGAAGCACATGTTTGACATTCCATATGCGGTTGCTTTTGGCGACATCCAACACCATGTTGACCTCGGGTGCGATGGTGGGTTTGTTGGTAGTGTCCGTCATAGCTTCGTGCTGGGAATGGATGACGGCTCTTTGTTCATGGTGTTGGAGGCTAACTCGGCAGCTGCTTTCTCGTATGACCGATCATTCCTCTCGAGCCGGTCAAAGTGACCACGCAAAAGGGATGCAACATATGCCCAATTACGAGGAGCGTACGGAGTCCACCGTCTCTGCGGCTCTTGGTCCATTCTGATGCCCATGAACAGTCTGCTGTTGCGGAGGTGATCACGAAGGCGGTATATCTCCTCAAAGCAGCTGATCCTTGTGAGAGCGAGAAAAGTCTTGGGCTCATTTGGGCCTTCCTCCATTACCCATGCTTCGACTGGGTATCCTTTTTCAAGTTTGCGCATTGAAGTTTTCTCCTTTGCCAAGATTTCCCACATTATTGCTGACTTGTCTCGTTTTGCTGTGTCGGAGAGAGGATCCCATGCTCTGTAGAGGTCATGATAGTGTATCAGAGCGGCCTCCGTGTGGGTTCCGAGTACCTTTAGCCGCTCTTTCGAGTTCCAGGGAAGACAAAGAGCCTCCAAAGACACTAATGGACGGCGAAGTTCCTGTCTTGAGGCTTGTAGCGGATCTGAGATAGAATTAGTCATGCGCGGTGAAAAGACTTGATCGCATACCGTCTGCACAATTGTCTAGATGGGTCAGCCACTGCGAGCCCAAGGCTCCAGCAAGCGAGGCGACGTCCTCTCGTGTCAGTGCAGGCTTTTGTACATATGCATTCCAATGCGCACGAGCCGGGCCAGCTTCCTTCGCCGTCCAGGCGTTGTAAGAAATGTGATCTGCAGGCTCCTGGAATAGATATGCAGTCATGAACCAAACTTCCTTCGCAAGCTGGTTCTCTGGCAAGGTTAGAGTGCTTGCGGCCTGGACTGGGTCCGGCCCGTCGTTGCAATTGAATGCGAGGACGAACCTAGACGCTAGGACTAGGGAGTCTTTGCGCATCCAGACGTGTTCCGATTGATCAAGCTGCGATGGCGGGTTGAATGCCAGGAAGATGGCCTCCAATCGATCAAAGATGTTGTTGGCAGCCATGAGGAATTGGCGGTGACGAGAATAATGAAAGAGAATGTGCAGGTGGCTCGAATGTTGTGACGCCGGCTGTGTAACCATCAAGGTGAGCTTGGCGGAAGTGGAAGCGAGAAGGTGCATGTGCATGTGAAAGTGAAGACCATCCAAAACATTTATTCCGTCAGACTTGACGCCGCGACAATCAAATCCACACCACCAGCACCATGTATGATCCCGTCAACGGCATGTATGATCTGAGCGATTCAGATATCTCTCCGCCATCTCTTGACGAGGACGACGTAGGTTCCATGTTTCCATAAGGCCGTTCACCACTGATGAGCTGCAGATTCCCGAATATGTAAAGCAGAATCGCCGCAAACACCAGTCCGATGATCAAACCCCTGCTGTACGCCACTACCTTTTCAAACATCTAACCAACGACTGACCGGTTCCTACAGACTGCACTTGTCTCAGGCCATCGCAAACGTTCATTGGACCTTGGAGCACGCATTGCTGCCGACTTTCGTCTTCGTAAGCGCATTCGTATTGCCGACGACGAGAACGACATTCTTGCCGCTGGGGACGACCTTGAGGTATACCGCTCGCCTTTACCATCTTCCAGAGTAAGCCAATAACCTATTGTACTGACGCTGGATCCAGGCGTCGACCCTTTTTTCCCGCCAAGGACTCAATCGAGTGCCACAGGTCGTGTCAGATGATGAGGGAGACGATGATGAAGACGATGATGAGAACGATGAGCAGGAAGACGAGCAGGATGATGACAATGCAAACGCTGCCAGCCCACACTGGGACGCCATCAGTGAACGTGTGGTTTCCGGTCCTCACATCTCGTTTGAGGGCCTTTGCATGCCCTGGCGCGCATACCTCAGAAGAAATGCGCTGTACAAGCAGCAGGAGTCTGACCTCCGTCAGTACTACACCACTTACCGCCAGTGGGGTAAGCTGCCTAAGAAGAAAGGGGATGTTATCGAGGCAATTCTCAAGAAGGAGAAGGAAGCCCTTGCTGACTAGATCTTCAACCCTCAAGTACACAGGTGGCCAGCCCTATAGCTTGTTACATAGCAGTTGAAGTTGGGGCCATGACCTACTCCTGCGCACTTTTCTTGCCGTTAATGATGCCGTGATGTTGCGACGTCTTCACCACTAAACCAAGGTTCAAAATCTGGGTAAACGACAGTCTCTTGTATATGGGTAGACTACAGTATCCATCTATCTGTCTACAATTCCTCTTCATTGTTATCTGGCTCTGGTTTCTACGTCTTGGTCCACTGTTTCCTTACTCCTTGCAATACCGTAAGGATAACGTGCCTGCCATCCCAAATCGGATACACAATGACGGCCATCATGGCAGCAAAGTGCCAAATGATCGCCATGACAACCCAACCTTTGAAGAACGGTACTGTAAAGATGTAGTCACGGTACATAGGTACCGGCCATAGCACGACCGTGACAAGCAGATTGACAACAAAATATCCAGCAGCATATGTTCTCCACTTCTTAATATGGCGAATGGTTTGTTCGCTGAACGGGTGGGAGATGTCATCAAGGCTACCAGTCCTCGCGGAGAATGATGAAGCAGGGCTGACGAGTCCAGCCTTTGATTCTGCATCGATAGCAATTTGATCTTTCTCAGAGAGAGGTTGTTGAGCAGGTCTAGAGATCTGACTGATCTTGTTCACGTCTTCTTTACTGTCTTGTGGTGAAGGTAGGGAGGTATTGGGCTGGCTGTTGTCTTCAATGAGATCAATCTTGAGGAACACCCTCCAGTCAAATTTGTTAGGTCGTACGAGCGAGATGATGACTGAAAACAGTGCCGGCGAGAAGAATGATACCAATGCGCCGTAGAGACCAGGGAGTTGTTCTTGAGTTGTTTGGATGTTGATCTTTCCTCCCCAGACATACGAAAGACTCAACCAAGTCGCGATACCTGCTGCAAGTCCCAAGACAGGCGACAAGATTGCAGCTGCCTTTGTCTGTCGTGACCAGAGCAGTGTCAAAATCAGAGGGAAAATGCCAGGACAAGCGACGATGGGTCTAAAGTATGTCGACCAGTTGTTTGTGGCACCAGCATACTGCAGCATGATTGCAAAGCCTGCCATAAAGCATCCATGACCGACGACGCCAAAATGGCTAACCTTGAGGATCTTGCGATCAGAAGCTTTTGGGTTGATGTATGAACGGTAGAAGTCCTGTGATATGATACTCGAGACGGCGATGACAGACGATGAGACTGTGGATGTGATGGCCATAAAAATCAGTACCAAAAGACCGCTTGTTGCGCCTTTGCCGAGCAGAGAGCGAAGTACGTAAGGCATAACCAGTCCAGAGTTGACTTGTTTTTCTGTCAGAAGATTAGGGTAATCGAACCAGATAGGCGTTTTCTCGATAGCTCTTCCGGAAAGCCCAATGATGGTACCTGTGCACCAAGGAACGGCAAGAATGACGACAGAAACCAGATCATAGGCAGGAACGACCGACTCAACCTCTGATGCAAAACTCTTTTGCCAGAAAGCTGTATCCATAAGGACCAAAGCTAGGTTACCAAGTTTCAAGACAAGTCCAAAAAGTACGGCTAGGCCATGTCAGTGAGGGGCAATGGGGGTCAGAAGTTAAGATTGCATACCCGGCTTCGACTTCATGGTCAACAAGGAACCCATGTAATTTCCTTTGATGTAGTCATCTGTAGCTTTGACTTTGTGATAGAGACCAGAGATACCCCCGATATGTTCATTGGTAAGAACGGACAAGGAGAAATAGATCAAAAGAATTAGAGCAATTGCAGTGTGTAGGTAGTCAGTGATGAATGTTGCTTTGAGACCACCAACAGCAGTGTAGATGACAACTGGTTGCTAGTAAGTATTCATGATTTCAACATCGTTGTTGACAAAACTTACCACCGGCAGGTATCAAAATACAAGCAGCGACGATATGCATGCCTGTGATGCCAGTAACCAACTGAGCACCAGCCAAAATCATACTACCACATCCGAAGATATTGTTGATGAGATTCAGAACAATGAAGATCCAGTGAGCATATTTGCCATATCGCATCCGCATAAACTCGAGCGAGGTATGTGCATACGGAACACGGAGTTTAGCGACTATACCAAGTACGGCCATCAAAGCGATCTGGAAGGAAAGACCAGATGCCCACCAGATCGGCAATGCGACGCCCCATTTGTAGGTATACGCGGCGCAGATAACGCTTTCGTTGATCCACATCCTGTATTCCGTCTCAGTACCGTCTCTGCTGGAGGATCGCGGATTCATAACTTACCAACTTGAAAAGACAGCAGATGCAGTCAAGCCTGTTCCAACAGAACGATTGGCCACCATGAACATTTCAGACTGCTCGCTATCTTCCGACAGATATCGCTTCTGCACCCGAACGGCAGCCAGAATGATTAGACAAAACAAAATGGACAAACCAATGATGATGCCATAGCCGTGGGCTTGGTTAAGAAGAACTTCAGCCATCGTGGTTGTATAGGTAATGTCTTTACTATCAGGTTTGTAGATACAGCATGGGAGTATCTAGATAATATACAGGTTGCTTGTTGCTCAATGAGTCAAAATATTTTAGTGCATGAAGTACCGATTCTGACGTGCGAAAGACTGCAATGTGATCATCCTCAACGCGGCATATACGTGATAAAGCTTGACATGTGCACATACAGAGCATTCAACAAACATGTTCTAACTCGGACACGTGGAAATAGGCAAGGTAGTACAAGAAAAGTTGGCTTGCTTATCTGGCATGCTAAGCTTTGCCATTCGTCCTTGAGGTGATGTGATATCTCGAGTCGATGGCGTTATACGACAAAACAGGCAGTGTGGAGCAGGTCCTGCAAGATATCCACCACAGAAGGTACAGCCTAATTGCAGAAACGGCATGCACTGTGGATTGCAACTGCCGAAAATGAACAACTTTTACTGTGTGCCAAAAACATCACATCATGATCATAGAGATATGCAACAAATCTCAGAAGTGAGGCTCAGGAAGTCACATGGCTGCACTACTATAGCCACAGTCGTGATTCGAATACTGGCTGTAGATTCTGATAGCTACCAAATTCACTATGTACAATGATAAGATTTTGTCAGTCAAGCTGCTTTCCAATGGAAAGCCGCCGCAGGATGGTCCTGAGGAGGACGAGCCAGTCCTTCCTTGCCGTACAAGTTCTCTCTATAGGTGCCACCAGGGACAGCATAGTCTTCCCAGAACAAACCTCGCTCCCGGAGGACTGGCAATAGGTGCTCAATCACCTCCTCAAAAGTCCGTGGGTACACATGGTACGCAATGTTAAAACCGTCAACGTCTGCCTCGCGAACCCATCGTTCTAATTCATCCGCGACGGATTCTGGAGTGCCGACTACAGTAGCACCCAGGCCACCAACCTTGATATGGTCGGCGACAGTATGCTTCGTCCACTTGGCAACACCGGGTGTAGCCTTTGACCATCCCTCCACAGCTGACCTGACGGCATTGGATTGCACGTGGCGAAGTTCTTCATCGTCACCGTATTGTGCAAGATCGATGCCAGTCCAGCCTCCAAAAAGGGCAGAAGCACCATCTTCAGAGCCATAACTGAGGTACTCTTTGTACTTCGCATCTGCTTCTTCTTGAGTTTTGCCGATAATGGGGCAGAGCAAGGCGAGAAACTTGATGCTCTTGGGGTCGCGACCGAACTTCTCCTTTGCCAATGTTCGGATCTTAGAGATGTTTTTCGCGACGACTGACGGGCTGTGGCCGGCTACAAAGATAGCTTCTGCATTCTTTGCTCCAAATTCTTTGCCAGCTTTGGAAGTGCCCGCCTGAAGTATGACCGGCGTCCTCTGAGGAGAAGGCTGGCAAATGTGAGGGCCAGGAACATTGTAATATTTGCCCACGTGGTCAACTGTTCTGACCAGAGCGGGATCAGTGTAGATTATATTTTCGCGGTCAAGCTTGACGGCATCGTCTCTCCATGATGATTGCCATAGTTTGTATGTTACTTCAATGTATTCTTCAGCCATAGCATAGCGGTCATCGTGTTCGGGTTGTTCGGTGTGACCAAGATTTCTAGCTGCCGAATCGAGATATCCAGTAACAACCTATTGTGGTGGTATTAGTTATTAATGCTGCCCAATGGTAGGATGTTGAGACCTACATTCCAACCGACGCGACCACCAGACAGATGGTCAACTGTGCTTAAACGTCTGGCAAGATGATAGGGCTAAGAAAAGTTAGCAGCTATAAGGAGCCACGCTCGTCGTCGCTTGCCTGCTCGTAGGTAGTTGCGACTGTAACACCAAAGCCGATGTTCTCTGTAGCGGCTGCCATTGCAGGCACGGTCGCCAAAGGCTCATTGACGGGCCATTGGGCACCAGAGATGATTGCCGGATTAGGATTCTTAGGTCCCTTGTAGACGTCATAAGCTCCCTGAATTACAAGTGCATATCAGTTACCAGTTTCTCTCTACGATCGTGTCGGTACACTTACCAAAACATCTGCAATAAAGATGCCATGAAATTTGCCCTTCTCAAGCAGTTGAGCGAGCTTGACCCAATGTTGGATCTTATTGAAGCCGGTAGACTGGTCGTCTGGATGCCTCCAAAGGCCAGGCGATTGATGTCCGCTGCCTGAAGGATGTTAGTCGATGTTTGTTGAAACGGCAGGCTTTACTAGCATGACTCTACAAAAGCATTCAAGATGAGTTGCTTTTTCGGGGTGCTGCCATTCGTGGTTAATTCAGTCATCGTCTTCGCTTGGATGTGCTTGTTTGCCAAAGCAAGTAAGTCTGTAATATTCCAGATATCACTGGGGGTCTTGCAATATATTTGAACATTGTGCAATCTGAGTTCTGTCAACCACCTTGATGAAAATGTAAACAAGACCGCTCACGGCGACCCCTCAATCACGCAACACTTCAAAACATAGCGCAATGCCTTGCGGAGTCATACGCTCGATGATCGACCAGTTGTTGAGGTTGATCTCTGAAAGGGAAGGGGCTTAGGAAGCTTGTTTCTGGTATCTTGAAGTTGCGATAGCACGTGCATTTCGTAGAGATGGCGTGCTCGTATCAGTCAAACTATTGGATAGAACCCCCCGGTCTTCATGGACTGCAGGAAGCAAGCATCCTTTTCTCCAGTGGAGAGAACACCGAGAGGAAGATGAACCGAGCACAATGCAAAAGCCAGGTTATCCATCTCGAGCAATGAATGTCTTGGCTCGTGTTTGTACCATTGTTCTGTTTGACAGACATCCGAGCCCATGTATCAAAATGATGTGTCTATGTGTCTAGCTATTGAACGTCTGCGAGAGCCACGAAAGATCAAGCATTCAAGGTAGCTCGAAGGAGAGCGCGTGCAACGACATATTGACGACTCATTCTGCATTGTATCTTGATCCTGAAATCACAGATCCCACCAGCGCTCATGCAAGTCTCTCAAGTCCAGCTCCTCAGGTAGTCTCAGATACGATGTCATATCGCTCTCCGGATCAAATTCCTTCTTGGTCACACCGTTGCCCCAGTATGCGAATATGTTGTCGGGATTGAGATAGGTGTACTCATAGTCTTCCCAGCGTGGTTCCCTCCTGACGTTGGTTAGATGCGCTGCGCTTCCTGGCCATAGCCCATGAATTCTACCGCCAGGACGACGACCGTTCGCCCAGCTGCTGCACTTTCTGGACAGGTTGGTTCGAGGGAAGAAAGCATCGCAGTACTCAACAAAGGCGTCAGCAGCATCTTTCTTAGGCACAATGCTTGCAATGCCTTGACTGCTAACTTTGCGCAGAACTTTAGCAATATATGTCGCTTGCGTCTCAACTGAGTGTGGAACGGTCCCCGAAGATCCGTAGCCATTGGGACCTAAGGAGAGATCAGCACGAGTTTGTCTTCTGCCAAGTATAAGTACATACCATGTAGTTGCAACAGATTAGGAAGACCAGGTGTTGCAACGCCCATGTAGGTGTAAGGGAATCCAAACTTCCCTTCTGGCCGCCAATCGCGGGACAGATCATATTCACCAGCGACGATAGGAAAAGGAGGCGCAAAGTCGACATTTGCACCCGTTGAACAGATGATAGCATTGACAGGGCGGTGTACACCGTCAACGGTCATAATGCCGTCTTTCGTGAAGTGCGAGATAGGTGTCTGGATGAAAGCAAGATTTTCTTTTGTCAAAGCCTCAAGATATCCAGGGCCGGGTGTGAGTCGACGACAGTGCGGAGGAAAGTCAGGCAATATCTGTTCGAGTAGCTCAGGTTTATCCGCCAGTCTCTTACGCATCAATTCTTTGAAGTTTTGGGCGGAGGTTTTGCTGGTTTCAGAATCTCTAAGCTGGGCATCGAAGTTTCTCCAGAAAGACCCCTCTAAATTCTTGCGATACTCAAGGTAAACTTTGGGGTCAGAGAAGGACTCAAGCTGCTCCTTAGGGATATATATGGGCGTAGCTTGCCTGTCTTTGGCATTTGGGTTGAAGGAACCAGCGATCCAAGTTCGACTCCGAGCATAATGGTCGATGTGACTAGCGACTTTTTGCAGTTCCGGAGTGATTTGGATGCCAGATGCTCCATTCCCGATGGTGGCTATGCGCTTGCCTCTTGGGTCGAAGTTGGGATCCCAGTTGGATGAATGCCGTAGGTGGCCTTGGAAATCATGAATGCCTGGGACATCTGGCAGTCTCCATTCGTTGAAGTGACCGATGGCAGGAATCAGAAAATCGAAACGTTCGACCCTTTCCTCACCACTCTTAAGGTCTTTTGTTCCAACTCTCCACTGCGATCGTTCTGGTTCCCAGTAAGCCCCTAGAACCTTGGTCTGCATCTTGACCTTGGAGTAGACGTCGTGCTTTTTGGCCACGTTCTGCCAGTAGTTGCGGATCTCCGACCCCTGAGCATACTCTTCGGTCCACTCAGTATTTGGAGAAAATGTGGCCTGGTAAACATGGGCAGGAATGTCGCAGCGAACTCCTGGGTAAGTATTCTCGTACCATGTTCCACCCTTCAGATTCAGGTCAGTCTAGATAGTTTGCCGTGTTAGTAGCTGACTTACCAAATCCGCATTCTTTTCGAGAATGGTTAATTTAATACCTGGCACCTTCGCAGGCAACAGCGCACCCGCAATTATGCCCGCAAGACCAGCACCAATGACAGCCACCTTGAGCTCACGGATTTCATCAAGAGGGTGCTCATGTATCTCAAAATTGGTTGGATAAGGATATACCCAGTCGTCCTGGGAGGTGTTCAACTCGATCAAAGCTGGTGATTTTTCAGCCAAGGTCTTATGATTGTTGATTTCG
Organism: Aureobasidium sp. EXF-12298; assembly: GCA_024195555.1. Taxonomy (NCBI): domain Eukaryota; kingdom Fungi; phylum Ascomycota; class Dothideomycetes; order Dothideales; family Saccotheciaceae; genus Aureobasidium; species Aureobasidium sp. EXF-12298. The sequence goes on from SWBJ01000100.1 coordinate 76,474, forward strand.
GTCCCATTGGATTGAAGAACGGTTATGGCAGACATTGTCGTTTACTTTGCTTGAGGGAAAACTGAAGAGATGTACAAGAGATAATATACATTTACGATACATGTGTTCTGTTGGTATGATAATACTGGCGCCCAGGCAACTCGTGCCCTTGTTGAGGTTGTGGGGCTCCACAAGGATGGCGTGCAATTTCGAGATAGCTTTCATCCGCAGCCTGTCGTATGGCGTGCGAGCTCGCAATATTGTCTGCATGGTGGGGGTCGAATAAAAAGCTTCAGCGGATTGCGACCGGCACAAATCGTGACACAACGTGCGCTTTGTGGTCATGATAGGCGAGTAATGTTGGCAAATCAGCAGTGTATGAAACCGTACTGAGTTCGAAGAAACTGCGAACTCCCGAACATGATAATTAGCACTTCAGAGAAAAAAGTAGCCATGAGGAGGTCGGCGCGTCGTGGATGAAGGGAGCTTGTCTTGCCCGTGTTTGTCTAGTTTGCTTTGCTAATCACACCTCACACCTCCTTCCTTTTAGGTTTCCAATCTAAGCTCATGATTACACCAATGTCATCAAGAATTCTTATACCGAGACCACCAATCGGCGACCAGAGATCTCGCCGCGGCGCATCTTGTCCAGTGCAGCGTTGATACCGCCTAACCCTCCCTCCGCGTGCTCGACTTCAGGAAGTGCGAGCGCTCCACTTTCCAGAGCTCTTTCCAACCAAACCATCAACGCAAGACCAATCGATGGTACTTCGTGGAACAGCTTAATCGGTACCGAATGGAAAACCACTCCATCAACCTTCTCTTTCGGTACGCCGGTAAGTCCCACTAGATGAGCTCTCTTCCCTTCTTGCGCGTCTGCTTGCAACATTTGCATCAAGTATCCTGCCGTTTCTTTGCCGACTGTATCGACCGCAAATCTGAGCTTCCCTTTCGTGATGGACTGTACGATCTTGATCGCTCTGGTGGGGTCGTGGCTGTCGACAAGAATACTTCCTTGCCGCTCAATAAGTCGTCCACCATGCTTTACGCCATCGGCAAGGAGAACGACTTTGAGCCCTGCCAGTCTTGCGATCTCGGATATGAACAGCGCGCTTGTTGAGGAACCACCGTATATGGCGACCCAGTCACCAGGCTGAGGACGTTCCGCGTTCTCAATACCGGACAAACACTCCGCCGCGATGTCCGCAGGGAGTGCACTGACAGGAATTTGACGGACTGCTTCCCAGAGATCAATTTCATCTCGGCCAGCTAGACCGTGAAGCTTTGATCCGAGACTAACACCCAGAGCGAGCGCTGCAGCCACATATGCCACACCGATTGATGCGGCTTGTGTGGTTGAAACGTTTCTCGGTATTCTAGCCACGTTTTGGTGTGTCGAAATCGCGTACTCTTGAAATGCCGACTTCCTGATGTCTCGATAATCTGTTGATGGACTGAGTACCTGATGTAGATGTCAGCTTCTATCCGATTAGACTGACGATGTCTTCTCTTACCAGATCGCCGACTTGAAGGCGACTTGGAGCAGCTGGTGCTTTCACAACAATTCCGGCAAAGTCGCGACCCGCGATGTATGGCAACTGAGGGATGGCGAAGTTATAGTCACTAAACTTGTCATCAGTCAGATCCAGCGCGTCGTTCAAGGAGAGATGTGTACATAGATTTCCAGTCCACTGGGTTCAGTCCAATCGCTCTGATTTCCACTACCAGTTCGTCGTCCTTGGTTGGATAAGGGATTGGACAAGCCTGGGTCAGAACGAGTCGTTCGCGAGCTGCGTGCAAAAGCGCTACGTTTTGTTGTAACGGCAATTCACTCTCCAGTGGTGAGTCTGCTCTGCGAGCTTTGCCTTGAGCTGTATCCAAGCTCGTTGGAGAGACGATGGCTGTCTTGATTTGTGACATTTCGGTATTGCAAGGGTATGTAGCAACAATATCCTTGTGATAGAGTATATAAAGAAAAACAGAAGAAAACTTCGGCACGCAGATTCAGAAGTCGCTTCGAATGTACTCTCTCAATCTTTGAGGTATCGGAATGGTGGGGGTCCAATGGGGATCTGCGCCCACTGCACACGGTTTAAGCGTATTTACCCATACCAAGCCTGGATGGCGCAATAGTATATGGTGTATTGCTCATCCTCAACAATGATAATCACGAATGCGATCGAACAACAAGTGTTTCATTCGGTAAACTCTCTCCTCTTGTCTCAATCCTTCGCTCCGAAGTTCGGGTGTTTGATTGATTCCTTTCGTCCCCTCGTGTCGCGGCAACGGAGGGCTAGTCATTGGGCTATCAAGATGTGTTCCTTGACTGCCCCGTCCACTCACTTGACGCTTGCCAACCCAAGCGCGTTACTTGCCCGTCAGCGTTTGCTCCTTCACTTTCAGGATTCCTTATAACATCCTAGAATTGAATTTCCACCAAAAAGCGGCGGTGGTCTAGTGGTCAAGACGCTGCATCAATATGTCTTGCAAACACAAGCTCGGCAGTTGCCCCTCTAATACCCTGATTGGGCTCACGCCTGCAGGCAGATACCACTGTTCGGCTCACGCCTGCAGTTTGGCAACATGACGATGCAGAGATCGTGGGTTCGAATCTCACTCGCCGCAATTACTTTTTTTGCTCTTATTACATCTAGTGTTTGTACCCATCTTTCAGAGAGCTAACTAGTGATAAATGAGCCATGAAGATTTGTGATCCAGTCAAGTTATCTAGAGCCGGATCTTGACTGTTCATGGATGAGTACCCGTGGAACCCGTAGAAGTGGCAGATTCTCTGGATGGAAGAGTGGGTGAAAAAGCGGTATAGAGTTTCACAAAGAGCCATGTATGTGATCTTAGAACACGATTCTGGCTGTCTTCGCCAAAACGAATCCATTCATTAAGTGGTGATGTATCAAAGATGTTTGTTCTCTTATAGACGATCGTCGAACTGAAAAACAGTTGAGCGGTACATCCTCCCCGTGTGCTCAAGTAGATAACGCATGTAGCTATGAAAATGCACAATACTAATAAGAAACAGAATAATGTCCACTGAGAAGCGCTGAATTATAGACTCTCTGTGGACAAAGCCTATGTTTTAAAAAAGAATGTACCTTTTTATAGCACATACTCTGCTATCTGCGTAGTGAGTACGATGGATTCAATTGGGAGTTACAGACTTTGGCCCACGGGGAGAATTGAGAATCATAGGACAGTCATAAACTTCTTCGCTGAGACATGCAATGAGAGTGTATTGATGAATGATAATCTCGGCCATATTTCAGAACGAAAGTGATGTTGCTTTCTTTTGAACGGCGAGCTGTCCCGCAGCGACAGACACTCATCTCATCAATCATCCTTCGAACCAGTGTTTGCCATGACTAAACTCACCAACCCACTCCTTCATGATACCAACAGCTTCATCGATAGCAGCCTTAGCTCCAGCATTGACCTCCCCATTCTTAGTGATAAGATCGCTGGTGTGGAAGCCACCAGGTACAATCACGACCGGGTTTCGTGTGGAGTTTGCCAGCTTGCCGCCAGGTCTGAAATCAGAAGATACACCAGCCTCACGCCAAGGGTCATAGTCTCCATTGACGTACAACAAGCCAGGTGAATAGTTGTTCCAGCCCTTGTTCTTTGCATTGACCTGTGCTGTTGTGGCACCTCTATCCAGGCCAACGACCGTTGAGTTGGATGGAGGGAACATCAAAGCGCATTGACGAATCCAATAGTCAGCAGTGCTTAAGCGAGAGACAATCGAAGGACGATCCTCAGGGCTTCCAGTTTGATAGTAACCGAAGGGCTGGTTGCATGTCATCCACTGCCATTGCCTATCGAACCCATTTGAGAGAGATCTGTCTGTGTACATGGGGCTCGATGGATCATAGGTGTCGTAGCACTTGATGTTGCGTTCGCCTTGCCACTCTTCATAGCCGTACGCCTCACAACTGCCTGGCAAGTAGGTCGTGTTGAACCAGTCCGCATAGCCGGCAAGGGCTTTTTCCAAGCCAACGCCTCCGGCGCCAGGCAAAGTGGTGTTGGTACTGTTAGGTTTGACGTTCTCGACGGCGTCACAGAAGTCGAAGAACCCGCTGTTGTAATAGAACTGATTACCTTGCCAAAGCCAGGGGCCGTTCTGCAGTGCGGAGGCAAAATCGTCGTTATGATCCAGATCCTCAAGACCGAAAGACTTCTTGAGTGAGTGAATCTCTGAAGCTGTGCCGTTGAGCAGCACGGAGTCGATGTGATCAATCACCAAAGAGATGTCGGAAGAGCAGTTCTTGGGCATACCTTGCTGGATCGGTACAAAATATTGCCAGTAATTGAGTATCGATTGAACGGGTGCACTAGAAGCCCAATATGTCCAGTAAGTGCCAGGCTGGGTGGAAGCAGTCCAGGCAGCCAAGGCTCCCGAGTAAGAGCCACCAAGCATCACCCAGGGGGCACGGTTTGGTGCGGACTGTCTGTGGTAATCGAAGGGAAGTCGCACATGTTTGGCGAAGTTGGTCAGATCGCTCTGTTGAGGTTATCAGCAACGTAGAATATGATGGCTACAGCATGGTCGGCATGAGCACTTACGATGGCGTTGTCGAGGGTCAGATATTGCAAGTTGTCAGTTGTCAGATCAGCATATGGCGAACTATAACCCCAGTATCTGTGCTCAATGCCTAGTGGTTTCTGGTCAGCGGATTGTAGAATTGACGAATCAGATCATTGGATCGACTCACAAACTATTGCAGCACCAATTTCTTGGGCAAGGACACCAGTGGTCCGGTTGAGAGTCAAGTAGCTCGTATAACTATCGAAACCAGTCAGAAGCAAGAAAACAAAAAGCTATCAATGCAAGGGAGAATCTACTCACGCGCTAGCGTTGACCTCACCCGGAGTGAACAAGATAACCGGAGAGCCAGGGCCGCCATAGAACTCGGTTGAGTAGAAGTAGAACTGCTCGAAGGTTCCGAGATCCTTATTGTTGTGATCGATGTACTGTCTAAACGTCGAGTTGCCGGTATGGGGAGAGGACATGACGGATGCTAGTGCATGCTCGTTGTCATCAGCGATGTGAGTGGATCGCCATTTGTTTAGTCGTGAGCCTTTGCCCTGCCATGCTTGAGGAACGTTGTTGTGTGCTTGTGCGAATGGCACACTGCCAAGTAAGAATGCAGAAAAACATGCCCACACGCTCTTCATGATGGCGGTGAGAGATAGTTGATAAAGAAGAAGCGAGGAAGAGACGGAGAGAATTGGAAAGCGTGTGCCTGGCTTCCGAACTTATAGAATCCGCACTTTGCACTCTATTAAGTCGGGTAGCTGCACCTAACTACTATACACCTTCCATATTTTGATAAGGGTACACGCGCCGGGTGCGAATATGCGAATAGATCGACTAGCTTCCTAATTCGGCGGGCGATTGTGCCTTGGCGACCCCTCTCCTTGCTCGTATACAGATTGTAGGTTGCATTACGGCCGCGGCTTACCGAGCAAACTTCTACAGCAGGATTCGTTGGAACAGTGCGGTATACAAGATATCAGAACTTGATATCAAGCAAACACGACAGATGGAAGTGGTGAGACAGGAACACGATGAAACATAACGCAGTGGCTGCGCTGAGTCTTAGGTAAGCAGGGTCTCCGAAAGGCTTATCGCTGGCAGATCTTCGGACCTTCGGTGATCGTCAAAGCTTTGACTCTGCCCAGATAATCACACCTTCCGCTTTTGCGCTATGGTTGCATCTACATTCTACGCGTAAGTGTTGATGATAGACAACTGTTTCGATTTCGACATTGGATAGCAAGCTATCTTGTCTTCTACATATCAGTAACCTAGAAGTACTTCACTTCCACCAGTCTGGTTCTCGCACCAGAAGCTTGTGTCATGCTAAGTCTGACTTGCGTAACACTGGTCGAAGTAAACTGTACATTGGTGATACCATTCGCCACGACAGCACTCTTCTTCAGCCCACCAATGTCGACCCAATTGCCGTTGCTCAACACCTGTATCGAGTACGCCGTGGGAGCCTTGAAGTCATTTCCATTGTCAAAGAAAGCGATTTCGGCTCTTGAAATCTGAGTGGCAGACTCAAAGGTGACAGTATACCACTGGTTGGTTGCAGAGTTTACATCCGAGTTCCAGCCATTGGGGAGCTCAGGGAAGAACCAGACACGACCGTCGATGGCATCGTGGACGTTGTCGACATTTGTGCCAGAAGAAGCGTTGCCATGAGGATAACTAGTGCTGCTTTGGAGTTGGATGCTCTTTGCAATCGGCCGCGAGATGCTTATTACGGCTTTCTTCTGGAATGGGATGACGACACGCTTGAGAGTGGCTGAGGTAGCGATGACCGCACCATCTCTCTCGACACGAAGACCAGCTCCTTGACCATAGTGACTGCCATCAGCATCCCATTGGACAGCGATGTTGCTGCCGTGGTAGGGCACCTCTTCAGCACGGAAGTACTTTATGTCACTTGTAATCAAGGGGTTGATCTCCAAGAAGTCGTCAGCGCGAGGTCGAATACCAACCAGACCAGTCATGATCAGATCAATATAGCCGGAATGGAAGTAATGAGGCGATCTGGGCAGACCGACAATCGCACCACCCTTATCAGGGTCGTAATCTTCCTGTAGGTTGAGGGTTGCACCATTGTAGTGCAGTTGTGTGTACTGTCTAAGCAATCTGATGTAATCAGAGTTACTGACAACACTCTGTGTATAGTGATCAAGCAGATTTGACATGCCTAGCAGCGCCTGTGTAGTCTGGAAGGGCCAAGCAGGTCCGTTCCACTGGCATTCGCGTCGACCCGTTGCTCCATCGTAGCGATACTGCTTCATGTAGTACTGATAGCTAGGCTCAACAGTACGCAGACCTTTAGCTCCGCCGAGCTCATTGGGATTCAAGAGGTGTTTCCACGAGGAAGCATAGTCAGAAGAGTTGTCAGGAAGGTTGAAGGTCCAAGGCAGGACGCCAACAAGTTCACGCCCGCGAATTGGGTCCCAGTACTTGACATAGTCATTGCTGACCTGATATCTGTCGATGAAGTGGGTCAGGGTTGAGTTCCAGAGACTCTTCTGAACGTTGCTCTTGATTGCTGCAGCGCGAGAGTTATAGTCAGCAGCAACGCTGGACTGGCCAGCAAGAGTGGCCAAGTTGGCGAGAGCTTTGGCGTTGGCATACATGTAGCTGTTGATAGAAGGGCGGAATGCGTTCCCACCAGTGAACCCATCCTTGCCACCAGAGGCATCAATGGAGGAGATTGTATATTCAGTTGCATCAAGGAGAGGCTCAATCTGACATTACATTAGCCCACTCATCTTTTAGCATATCTGGGACGAAGGCTTACATAGTACAACCCTTTCGAAGAATCAAAGTGATCACTCCACGAATTGTACAACTTTTCCATCTGCGATAGATATTTTGTCGCACTGGGAACATCACCATCCACAAGATAGGCTCCGTAAACAGAATCCTGGATGTAGTCCGTGAAATGACGGTCGTCGTCACCAGTCAACATATAAGTCAGATAGTCATCCTTGAATCGACGGTCTCTGTTCCATCTGCCCTCAGCAACGTGGAAGCCGGTAGCGTCGTTCAGCGAGGCGTAAGGCTCGAGCTGCCAGCTAACGTCATCCAGAAACTCGGTAGAGATGTAGCCTTTGGCGCCCAAGTCACGCTGATGGGCTCTGAAAATCTTCCAGCGGTAGTAGAAAACATCGGTTATTTGGGAGTCACTGCATTCAAAATATGTAACACGGTCCTGGTACCAGGGTGCATCATTGCCGAAATACCTCTTTGCGATGGCAGTAGTTTCGAGGGATCGTTTCTCATGGGTAGTGGATGGGGCGGCCATGGCTCCCCTGACTGAAAGGCCAGATGGGAGAGCCAGAAGAAGCAGCGAAGAGTATAACATGCTGAAGACACTGCAGATGTTCAGCTATAGACGGTGGAAAGGATCTAGAGAGAGACTGAAAGCACTGCAAGCTTCCAGATGATGCTGATCGAAGGATTGCTAGAAGCCATGTCTATGGAGTTATATAGCAGGAAGACATCGGCTAATATGAAACGGCACTTGCTGTTAGATGAGCATGGTAGGGGATGTCACGAAAGAAAGAGGGCGAATTCTGCCGACAAGTAATTGTCGATCCACCAGTGAGAGATCAATGCATACGGACAAGCAGAAACAAGAAAAGCTAAGGTTGCATAGCGAAGCATGATTTGATGTATACACGTCGTGAAAGTGATTAGGGATGTCGATCCCCCACAGGTGCCCCGCAATCGCTCTCCCCCTCCGGGGCATCTGACATCTCCCTCTCGTAATCTGCCGAAGCGGCCTCGTATAGAGATTCTGCCCTACTGCTCTTGATGTCATTCCAGAATGGAAAGGTGTCAAAAGAACAGGTGTGGTAACATGTTGCTTGTTTGGCAGACGTGGTTGATTAGACGAGGTATGTTAAGCAACCTCAAGCGTGTTTTAAAATCTGCAGCCCCTCCGGAGTGTCGGCAGCATAACTTCGTGGCTCAAACTCGGCCGAACAAGACAACAGGAATTTATAAATATATTCGTAACTTCGTCGCTGAACTTTTCCTCGTTTACTTCATTCTGGAGGCGCCACCGTCGACGGTAACGACCTGTCCAGTCACGAAGCCAGCATGGACTAGGTACTCGACGGCATCGGCAATGTCCTTGGGTCTGCCAGCTCTGTTGGTGGCGTGGTCATCGACATCCTTCTCCTCGTTCTGGTGAGCCCATTCGATACCCTTCTCGTCGCCGTCCTTGGACTCGTGGGCGACCTTGATGCGACCAGGAGCGACGAGGTTGCAGCGGATGCCCCAGCGACTCAGACTGATGGCCATGCTGTGCATAAGGCCGATTTGACCCGACTTGCTAGAGGCGTAGCCTTCTTGGTTGGGATCACTCATTTCTGCGCGGAAGGAGCCAATGTGAATGATGCAAGGGCCAGCGTCGGAATTATCAGCGTGGTGTGAGTCTTTCTTGTCTTCGAGCTTCATGTATGGAAGGCAGGCTTGCGAGACGGCGAAGGGAGCAGTAAGGTTGGTTTCGATGTAGCTGTGTGTAATTAGCGACTCGTTCAGTCGAGAATTGAGGACGCGACTTACGCCTGCCATTGGTCGAACGTCTCAAAGTTGTCCATGGCCTGACCATCCTTCCAGGTAGGTGCGGCGATGCCACCATTGTTGACAACTACTTCGATTCTGCCATTCAAGAAGTCTGCAGCCTCCTTGACCTTCTCGCGGATCTCGTCAACGGAGCGCAGGTTGCAGATGGCAGAGCTGAGTTGCTTCTTGTCGTAGTACTGTTTGAGGTGTACAGTTGTGGTGTGCTTCAGCTCTTCCTCATCAATGTCGAAGATAAAGACCTTGTATCCTCGTTCAAGGAATCTGCGCACGATGCAGCGGCCAATACCACGAGCTCCGCCGCTGATGAGGGCTGTCTTTGCGACCGATTGCTTCGTGTTGTCAATCATGTTTGATGTGTTTTAAGAAGGAAGTTTCGAGGGTTGAGCTCGAAAAAGTGAGGAAACCGGGTTAGTCGATCGCTGGTCATGATTGCGCATCGTGCGAGGAACCTGCGTGAGCGAAGAGAAACTGTGACAGTGTCCAACGTCACTGCTCCGCCTGTTTTTTGGAATCTGGGGAAGCTTCCACGAAGCACCTTGATGGGTGGGGTCAAGCGACCTCTTTGTGTAACACAATCAACTTGAACCACTTGCTATCATCTACAGCGAAGCAGAGTCAAAGGACTTGAGAGAGGGGGAAAAAAATCATAAAATGTCCATCTATGTCCACCTTGCTAATTGACAAGAAACACCGGCTTTAAAAAGATGCCCAACGCCTTCCATTCAACACAACCATCTAAACACTTTTAGAAACTGTTCGTCTTACTGCCTCAGCTGGCGATTGCTTTACAATCCCCAGAAGCAAGCCATCCAGGGCCAGCAGAACTGGCCGTTAGAAGAGGACGAGGAGGCTGCACTGCTGGTAGCGGCAGGTGCAGTGGTGCTAGAGGTCTTGCTGGCGCTGGTGCTGGTTGCAATGCTGCTGGTCGAAGAAGATGCAGACTTGGTGATGGTGCTCAGAGTAGTAGCCGAGGAGCTGGAAGAGCTGGAAGAAGCCGAGGTCTTGGCGACAGTGCTGGAAGAGGAGGAAGACATAGTGGTTGAGGCAACAGAGCTGCTAGAAGAAGAGGTGATGGTTGCTGAAGCACTGCTAGAAGTCTTCGAGACCGAGGACGACGAGCTAGAGGAGCTGGAAGAAGAAGATGTGGTCGAGACAACGCTGCTGGAAGAGGAAGAGACAGCCTTGCCGGAACGGACACCAGACAGAACGTTGCTTCCAGAGCTGGAGGGGTTGCCGAGTTGCGACTTCAACCAGCAAGTGCCTAAAATTGATGTCAGTATCGATCGAAGACCCAACAGAGAGCAGAACAAGGCTTACCTGAGCCAACACCATTCTGGCCACCGACGTAGGTGAAAGCATTGCATTGAGAGTCAGCATCACAAGCAGTCATACAGTCAGTGTAAGAGCTGCTGGCTTGAGCGTTGGAGTATGCTCCCTGAGTGCTGTCGGAAGAGTAGTAGATAGTGTAAATGTTACCAGCAACGTCAGTGGCCGAAGCAGCTGCAGAGGATGAACTAGAAGTAGCAGTGGCCTTTGCAGCAAGCTTGGCAGCATAAGAACCGGCGATGTATCCGTTGGAACCAGCGATGACAACGTTAAAGCCATCACGGAATTGGCCAAAGTTGTTGGCGTTGTCGGCGGTGACGGCACCTCCCCAGAAGACACACCTAAAGCGAACACAATTAGCATAATTCCAAACATCAGGAGGTGACAAATGCGATAACGAATTATCACTTACTTGACGTTCACAGTGCTTGCAGGGTTGTTGCATCCAAGGATCGAAGGATCATACTGAGGATCTCTCTCGAAGTAGATGTTGAACGAGTTGCAACCACTCATGCTGGTGCACTGCTGTCCACATCCAGCAACATCGTACGAGCTCATGAGAGTGTAGCCAGCGTACTGATCAGCAGAGTTGGAAGCAGTCAGGTTGCTGAAGGTTTGGACATATCCGACGGGAAGGGCAGCGGCGACGGCCTGGACACCGTACCAAGGATCGGCAGCGAAGGCAGCAGCATTGTCAGGGACAGAAACGTGACTGATACCGAGAGGCTGCTGAACACAAGAACCATCACGCTTGACCACAGCAGTGGCAGAGGCTGCGTCAGCGCTGGAAGAGGCAGCAGCGGCACTGGATGAGGCAGCAGCAACTTCAGAAGCGGATACAATAGCAGAGGTGACAGCTGCGGGAGAGTCGAAAACGGCAGTAGCACTGGGATCACTGCTTGCAGTAGCGGTGCTGGCCAGAGTAGTGGCAGTCAAAGTAGGAGCACCCTCCGCAGTGACGTAGACTACAGGAAGAACAAACACAGAGGTAGGAACAGCAACGGTGATTGCGTCCACATCAATGCTAGTGACGTTGATGCTGGTGGATTGAGCACCTGCCAAAGCGGCAAGAGATGCAACTGCGATGGTGGAGAAAGCGCTACGCATCTTGGAGGATTGTTAAGAATAGAGGTAGAGTAGAGGTAATGGGGTATCGAAAGAGGTAGAAATGTGTTAGTTCAAAGAGTGAATGAGGTAGTTGGTTGTTGTTGTTTGGGAGTCCAAAGAATGACTAGTACCGAAGCACTGGAGGATAGTTGCAAGTCTGCTAAAGAGAGTGGTGAATTTGGAGCGAGTTGATGGTTCATGGAAGAGTGGCAAGGGAGATGCACTTATATAGTACTGGCGAGCTCGTATGCAGGATTTCCATGTCTCAGCTTTACTCGGAGTGTATCCTTCTCATGGTTCCTGAGGCGTAGCAGTAGTAGCCGTTTTGCTGGCAGTATTTGGCATATCCGTGGGCGAGGTCTCGTTGGTATTCTTGGAAACAAGAGTCATGGCTAAAAGAGGGTGGGGTATGGGCGCCGGTCAAGGATTAACTGACACAAGCCAAAGGTTAACTTAGAAGCCACTATGAAGCCCCTTACGAAGAGCAGTCTAGAAAGGACCTCGAAGACATAGACGTTAAAGGATCTACACGAAGGATCAGACATATCCACCTGCTTCTAACGGTGTTTCAACCGTTGCCAATGCCGAGTGAAGCAGCATGCCAGACATTTGGCGTGCTCTTGAAGTTCTGTAGAATACAACGATGGCCTCTCTGTGGTCGTGGAAGCACACTGTAGTTCTATACCTTTCGGATGTAGCGGCAGACAATGAGGTCTAGCTTCCGAGTGAATGAAGTTGCTTCGATGAGATTGGTAGAGACGTTCGCGACGTTGACGCGGTTGACGACGTTACGATTATCCAAAGTCAAGCCAAGAAACTTGTCGAGAGCCATCCATCGTTCACCAAGTTCTGTCCTTCTAAATGCAGGTGATAAGGCGGGTATATCGCATGGCGGGTATTGAATCTCGTGTTTGGACTCGTCGTTCACCTCGTTCGGATCCCGGCGGCAGAGACAAGACCAAAGCGCACGCCGGATCATCTCCGGAGATCTCGTGGTTCGATCACCGTCGTTGACAAGGCGAGACATTGTGTCTCAGATCTGCCAGTCGAGCCTGGTGGTACTTGCGAGGATGACGCGTGAGTTCGGAAGGATACGAGATATCGCATGGACACACGCTTTGCCGTTGCCAACAAGATTTAATGTTGTTTTATTGGGTTGAAGAAACCCACCCGGTATGGAAAGTACTCAGCCATACTACTCAAGTGTTGAGACCAGCACCCTGACTATACATCGAAATATACCCGAGCAGCGACCTTCTAGAAAATCGGTACAAGGTTCACGATTGATGCTACGAGTATGTAAGATCTGTAAACCTTTCATGTCGTCGTCAGGCTCGACGAGAGTGTACAACAAAATTGATCGTGTTTCACATATTCTGGCTCGACATGCGGTGTGGAGTTTAGCACATAGGGAGGCTACTAACGACCTCATTACTTGCTAACCACAACTATACTGTGGTTACCTCCACCAATCTCAAACACCAAGCCATTCTTCTTATCAACACTCTTGTTCTTGAAACTCTTTCCATCAATCGTGACCTTGCCTGTCTTACCAGAAGGCAATGGAGGAAGCGTAACATTACCAGCAGTTCCCTTAGGAACCTTCCACCACAAAGAGTACATCCTACCACCATCCGTGACATTCCAACCCGCACTAAACTTTCCCAAAGAAGTCACAAACCCTGCCTGAGCATACTCCAAATCAGCGAATTGCGGTTTGAGCGACCATGTGGAGCCAACTCGGCCAGTAACAGATAATCCAACAATGTAATTCGTTAAAGCAGAAGTGGGGCCTGCTGACCAGCCATGACTATGCGAGACGTAACTTGCATCATAGCTATATCCTCGCGAATTGCGGTATGCGAAGCTGCCGTTTGTGAGATAGCCTTCGATGACAGTACTGCCTGTTCCGTTGGGGTGATGCAGATACCAGCCCCAACTGCGGCGTATCAGGTCTAATGCTCGTTTACTCTGGTCAGCGACAAGATGTGCTTGGATCTCGAAGGATGAAATGAATGGTGAGATGTTGTTTGGTAGCTCTGGAGCTTCGGCACCGATTGGAGTCCAGTTGTCTGTAAGTCTGGAAGAAATGCTTTGAGCAGATGGAGACGAGGGAGGAACTACACCAAAGTAGATCGCCATGCTATTAGCGTCTTGAGGATGTAGATTTGTATCTGTAGCGTTGTCTTTAAAGGCTCCAAATGACGTGTCCCAGCAATATCTGTTGATCGCAGTGCTGAGGTTAGCAGCGCGGGATGTGTAAGTGTCAGCAAGACCAGTCGTGTCTCCATGCCAAGTCGCGAGTTCTGCTCCTGTCATAAGTGTATGATACAAGATCATGTTGGCTTCGCTGTTGTTGAAGCCTTGTTGCCATCGAGCCCAATCGCGTGTTCCAGTAACGTTGAGCAATCCAGATGGCTGATGCACCTTAGCGTATATGTATTCCATGGCATGTAAGTAGCGGTCCCAGTTCTTATCCAGGAAGATAGTGTCGTTGGTGTACAATAAGTAATTGTACGTGCCTATCATGCTCCACATGTGATAAGTGTCCGAGCCCTGTTGCAACAATGGAGGTCCAGCTTCCGGGAATGATCCATCTTCGTTCTGATGATCATACATAGTCTGCAGAGCATTCGCAACACTCTCCAGATCCCCAATACTGACGAAAGTTGCTGGTACTGCAATACCCATGTCTCCCGGCCATACTGCTCTGTCTCTCTTGGCTCCATCCACAATGACTGCAGAGCCATTTGCGAGAGCACCACTATTGTTCCAGCCACTTGCGATAAAGTTACGGCCAGTGTCTACGGGCACCGAATTGGTCTGCAAGGTGTATGCACCACTATACCAGATCTTGTTGAGGTCGTCGTCACTACAGTGGAAATAGCCAGAGTAGGCACGTAAATTGCTCCAAGTGGGTTGAAAGCCAATCTCGAGTGTTATATCGTGAATGTCGATAGAGGATATGGTTTCATTGGTGGTTAAGAACAAAGTCAGGTAACGGAAGCCACCGCGAAGGTGGGCTTTATCCATTGTGTAGCTGTAGTTGCCAGAAGTGCTGAAGTTGGAGTAGATGGCTCCATCGCCTGCTTCGAATCTTCCGTTGGACGAGTCAGACCACAAGCCGATCCAATTCTTTGCCTCACTAAAAGCTAGACCCAGAGCACCAGTACCATTTGCGGTATAGGATACTGTGGCCAATCCACCCACCTCTTTCCCAAAATCGAAGACGAGTGCTGATCCATTGCCAGTGATATGAGCAGGACCAGGCCATGTTGAGATGATTGAGGCATTTGCAAGAGACAAAATCGAGACCGGAGAGACGGTGCGGGAAGCGGGCGCAAAAATGTTTGCTTCCCATACACCTGGGAAAGCAGTTTCGAGTGGACCAGAACAGGTCAAGTTTTCCCAGCAAGTTTGAGCCTGGACAACCAGTCCAAGGCCAAGAAGGGTAAGCAGATGAGAGACAAGCATGTTCGAGTGCTTGGAGAAGATACAGAAATCAGAACCATAGCGTGGGCTACAAAGCTTGATATGACTTGGCTCTGGAGGATGGTTCGCGATATCTCGACCCGAAGAGACGGAGAAACAGCATCATCAGCCATCTTCATGCATTCTGTAGATCAGTCTGATACGAGCGGGGAAATGAGGGGAAGCTGGAGAATCAACCTTGATCTGGTGGTATAATGTACCTTAGTAAGAGACGCTTCTGCGATCAGACAGCAAGGTAATAGAAGAACTGTTCATGAAACCCATCTCATGTGGCCGTCTAGAGACACAAAGACGTTGCTGCCAGTGACCTCGCTTTTCGAGAGCGGGAACTTGTTCTCTTCCACTGAACATAGGTCTGATGCTGTAAAAGCAATGCATACTGCGACAGTCTGTTGAAGACCAGAGCAATGGCTTGATGAGGGTCGTGTATCAGATGTCCTGCATGTAAAATCTGCTCCATCAATCGTGTGGCTCTCAAACATACACGTCCACTTTCTCAGCAGGGAGGGATGTGGGCAAAACCGTCCATCGTTGGTTTCAAACATTAGAGAGTAGCAAGATCATTTGCAACATGCCTTCTCGGTGAGCATGACATGTTGTTCTGAGATGCAAGTGCACGAAAGACGCAAACGACTCTATTCAGGTGAAGCTCACGCGTTGACCCAAAGTGAACCGTGCACGCTCATCTCCTTCGTCCACTTCCATCGACAACTTCATGTCATCCTTATGCACAAATTTGTACTGACTCTCTCTAGTGATTTGGTCACCATGGAACAAGTGGTGGCATATGTTGATTGATTCGTGATGTACGCAGCACAAATACAGGAAAATAACCAGGCATACCAGCTGCCCACCAGCCCACCACCAAAATGGAACCATCATCAATGGCGATGACAATCACATCTCGCTTCAACAGTGTTACCATGCTTACTGACTAAGCTTGCCAGCACCAGCGTTAGCAGTAACATAAGCCTTGATCCCAGAAGCAGGTTTAGCAGCAGCAACAACAGCACCAGAAAACTTGCTCAAGAAATCAGTGTTGCTCTCGCTGAAAGTGCCAGACCCACTAAGCGAATTAGCTTCGCAAGAACGACCAAGTGCAGAGCTGCAAGCCGAGCCAGAATTAGCAGTAAACAGCTCTCCAGCATACGAGGAAGCCTCCAAAGGAGCCTTGACATCCTCAAAGACGTTGCCTTCAGCGAGGACGTAGCCGCCCTTGCCGATCTCGAAGGCGTGGCCGCTGTTGTCGCTCCAGTAGTTGTTGACGGCGTGGAGAAGAGTGTTGCTCTGGACCTTAGGGGCGCGACCGCTGGTCTGGTAGATGTAGTTGTTCTTGAAAGTGACTTGATCATCTGAGCCGTCAAAGTACAAAGCCCAGTATTGATGGCCATCACATGTAGCACTGTAATCGCCAGATCCATCAATGTACGAGTTAGAAATGGTGACGTTGCCAGAGGCCTCAGTGCCCAAGACAATATGCTGTCTTGCGATATTCGAAGTCTAGCCAAGGGTCAGTCATCTTCCAGACGCAGCGACTGTGGAGACTCACAGTAACGTGATCAATCCAGACATTATCTGTGCCGTCCAAGGTAATAGCATCGCCACCCCAAACGTATTCAGGGTTGATATCGGTGATGGCAACGTTCTGGATGATGACATTGGTAGCGCCGTTCACAATGCGTAGACCCTTGCCTTTGATAACGCCCTTGGAGCCATCTCCAACGATAGACTTGTCGGAAGCAACAGTGATACCAAGGGTACCAGCAGCATCGTAGGTAATGCTGGAAACCTTGGGTGCATCTGGCTCGTAGTTTTCGCACCATTGGTCTTTGTCAATGGCCTGTATACTGTTAGTAACGTAGGTTTTTATACGATCGAGAACAAATCATGGCATTACAGTTTGGCATCCAGTGGCAGTACCCCCTGCATTGCAGAATTAGCACTCTATCAGTTTTTCTAACAAGATATTCGAGGATCAACTCACATGGAGCACAACCCGAACTAGTAGTAGTTCCCTCAGTACCAGTGAAGTCGAAAGTCTTGGTCAAGACAATGACACGAGCGGAGTTATCACCGAGGTAAGAGACCAGCTCATCAGTGGTGGAAGGATAGACGGCAGCTGCATCACCACCACCTGTGGTGGAAGAAGCAAATCCTTCAGGTTTGCCAGTGACACCAGTGACAGCGGCAGAAGCGACACCAGCCATCAAGGCGGTAGCCGAAGCAGCGATACCAGAGTACTTCATTGCGAGAAAAAACAAAGACAAAGAATGTGTGGAAAGTTGGATATGGAAAGGAAGTGTGTGAACGAGTGCACCACACAGCTTGTGACAAACCTACATATATACTTTCCAGAGCATCGCTTGAGTTGTCCACATTGAGAGTGCTTTGCAGGTCTTGGATGTCACAGCTTATAGGGCTAGACGATAATGCTTGCTGAACATCAGAGTTGCTGTTGAATGTGGGACACTGCTTCGCTGACGACTGCCGCAAGACAGACGACGATCTCAATGATCTGTTCAAGCATGTGAAGCAGTATAAGCCCTATCAGCTCGTCTACTCACTCTGCTTGATACTCTGCCTTCCTTTAGCAATTCGTGATGCGCATGGCACGCGCCGCACAAGATTTGTACAACGTATGCGAATATCCATTTGTATTCTTCACCTGTCCACTCGCGCAGGTGAGAAAGTCAAACTGATGCAGATATAGCATGTTGTTCTGAGACCATTCTGTTCGAAACTCGACTGGTCGGTGCACGTTTCGGAAGCATCGAGCGATCGGCAAGTCTCGGAGCCATCCCAGACTACAACATTTACATAGGGCACGACAACAACACCTGATCCATATACGAGAATCGATTGTGGGTTCTAACACCTCGTACTGAACACTGGTGTGTTCAGGTCTGCCAGATGCTCCCATCCAATGTCCGTCTCCCCTCAACGGAACAAGAAAGGTCCTAAGCGTTGAGATTTTGTACCAATATATTCACCCAGCAAGCCAGGAAAAAGTCGTAGTGAGGTTCTCAATGAACGTCTGTTTCTTCTCCCTTCTCAAAGCATAGACATAACCACAGCCACCGCCATCACCACCGAAATTCCAACATTGGCCCCAATACCCACAGCACCTCCTTGATAAACAGCAATATTGTCTTTAGCCAGTTTCGTGTTGTTGACACGATTACAAACAGACGTGACACCCCAACTTCCAGAGAAAAAAATGGCGTGCAGTCGCTCATCTTCTCTCTGGTAGTAACTCTTGTTTCCCGCCGAAAAGAGCTGCGAGCTGTAGTATGATATTTCGACGGGCGAGTACATAGATTGCAATAGTCCGTCGGTATCATTGCTTGAAACGTGGGGATCGACGACTTCTAAAACAGAGAAAAACAAGGTCAGTCAATGTTCAACCACACTTGTTGCTGAGACGAAAAGTATAGGAAAGGAGAAGAGCGAGGCAAAAGAAAGAGTTGGAAAAAGAAACACTTACCTATGCCTCCGAGCCCGCCATCGCCGAATCTAGAGATGCAGCTTTTGGGCATCCACGATGGGTCGCAGATAATTGTAGACGAGAATGAAGAAACATCTACTTTCTTCAGGTCTTGCATGCATTGTCTTCCCAATGCGTTTGAGCAGTCGCCAGCATCTTGCTCGCGGTATCCATTGGTCGCTTTCCGTGACATTGATCCCAGAGGCACAGTAAGACAAAGCCTTGGTACACCCTCTCCAGTCCCAGTCGTGACTGCATCTCTAATACTCTGATTCAAACTTTTTCCTCCCTTCCAAATCAGATTATAGAAAGAAGCTGCTTGGCGTTGGTTCGGTAGTGCCTGGAACCCTGTAGGTGTGAGTTCTGCAACATTGACTTGGAAAGTATAGTTTCCAGAGCCGAGTTGGAAAGGTACAGAGTTTGTGGCGTTGGGGTGTGCGTTTGCTTCGAATGCATAGCTTTCGTTCCAGTAGCCCAGACCATAAGTACCGGTATCGAATGCTTGGACCGATCCAAAGGTAAGTGCAGCAACCAATAATGATACTTTTGAGGTCATCGCAAAATGGTATCGTTGTTATTGTTAGAACAACAAATATAGGAAAGGTTTCTCGGAGAAAGAAAGACGTGCAGTGCAGCAAGGATATAGACAAGAAACAAAACAGTTAGGCCTACTTATAGGATATCGCGACTGGACGATCTATAATGACCGCAGCGGCGGCGCAGCTCGGATCACCTGGTATGCTATCGGGATTGATCACCAAACTGTTACTTCTTCCAGTCGATCCTATATCCTTTTTCGCCCGCGGAAGGATTTCTAGTCTTGCTTGGCGGTCGTGGCTTGGATCGAGCATGATTCATTTACTGGATTACCACTGTGAAAAGGATTTGGAGCACCGTTATCTGGTGAAGGATTCTTGAGGCTTTGCAGAGCTTGGCAAGGAAGCCTGATCACGTCTAAGCAATGACAGCATTTCTTGTATAAGGTCCTTCCCATAATGTGCTAGACTGTCACAATATGCGTATGCAAACCGAAAGAGAGAATGCCAACTATCGCGGGCATGGCGCTGTATATCGTACACATATCTATATCTTTACATCATGAGCAAAATATCTATTTACAAGAGATCGTTTTACTTGTCCTGCTTTTGCAGAGACGGCTTGTCAGGAAGGCCATCTTCAGGATCCGCAGCAGGATGATCGGCTGGTTTTTGGGCTTCACCCAATGCACGCTGATCAGCAGCACGCTCCTCGAGTACACTATCTTCCTTGTCCTCATCCAAAGCCATGCGCCAATACGCATCTACGATGTCGTCAGAAGCAGCGTCAGACTTGGTGGTCGCGACAGGCACATCCTCGTCGAAGATTTCGGTTTCTTGAGGCTCTGCTTCTGTCTGTAGAGGCTGTGGTGTGAGTACCTCTGATGTGCTAGGAGCAGACTTTTTCGACTGGATAGGCTTGAGAATTTTCGCCGCAGGCCACTCAATTCGGTTCTGAGCAAGAGTGCGATACCCAGCTTGAGCGTAGGCAAGGAAGGTGACTTTATCGCTCTGAGGACTTCGCGATTTCCAGACGCCGGTGACTCGAGCAAAGATGACAGTGTGATCTCCAATTTCGAGTGACTTTCCAGGCAACAGCTCGCACGTGAAGCGCGCGGGAACATGCTTCCCACCAATGTTTGGAGGAGCAGAATCGCCATCTTGCGCGTGAACCTTAGCCAGGTTTAGATTTTGGACAGCGTGGAAAGGTTGCGAGGGATGTTCATGGGGTTTGGAGAAGATGTCAGCAATTCGGGCGCCTAGAGGGTAGCCACTCAGAAAATTGACGGCGAAAGGTTGGCCAGCGGTAATGCAATCGAGGGTACGACTGGGTCCACGGATACTGAAGGAAATGATGGGTTCTGGTTCGAGAGTGACAGAAGTCAAAGAAGAGACTGTCATGCCACGGAGCGAGTCGATGTCAGGAGTTGAAGACGAGACACTAGTAGTCAAGACGACAACACTGGAAGGGACGCAGCGCATAGTGGCCTTGTACCTGTCCTTGATGGATGCGGACTTGTTTGATTTCAAGCTCACAGAAGATGGCTCGGGCGATGTCCTGAGTGGCTCATCTGATTGTTCTTTTTGAATCTGGGTCGCCTGTTCCAATTCATGATGCAGAGAGTTGATAAAATCCTTAGCGAGATTTACGTCTTTGCGCCCACCAGCTATGGCAATAGTACGCATACCATCGGTGGTGGCGCCCTCGCGCTCGGGTAAAAAGTCCAATGATACGGAGAAAGTGTCCTGGATACGCAGCTTCAACTCATTGCGATTTTCCTGAAGTAAGCTGGCTCTTTCAGCTGAGACGTCGATTTTCAAGTCGATTTCCATGTCGGGGTGATTCTTAGGAGTACCTTTGACCTCTGCAAAAACAGTATTGTCAAGAGTACGTGGATCGTCGTCGCGACGCACGAGAAGGGCTCTGACATAGCGGCAGACGCGTGCGCTGGGAGCTTCGATACGGACGAGGCGAAAGCCCTCGTCATTTGAGTCTCCATCGGGTTGGATGTTGGCGTCCAGTGCAGCGTGCATGCGTTGAAGGAAGGTGGGATGCTGCTGTATCCGCTCGAGACGGGCCTGGGGGATCCTCACTCTGGTCGCAGCCTTCTTCTGTGATGATTGTACGGTTCTGGGATATGATGGTTTGTTGTAATTGGCGTCGTGAAGTGAGCTGGTCGATACGAAGCATCGTCGTTGTTGATGCGAGACATTGCTGAGTCTTGACCAAGCATGGAAAGCCCTGAAGAAGCGACCAGTTGCAGGCCCTCCGATTGCCGCTGACATGGTGAATGCAGCTCGAGGGAGTCTGGTAGCCATTCGAGCTTCCTGCATGAGGTCACGAAGCAACGGCGGAACATCTTGGCATTATGCAGCGGAGCGGAGCGGAATCCCGACGCCCGCAAAATTGATATCCAATGAGCCGTACAAGTCCCATACCAACGCTCAGACAGCATTTGCGCAAACCTCGAGACATTCCACATTTCATCCGTCGCCATGCTGCTCAATCAGACTCCCCGCGCAAGTCTGCGCATCGCCTCTTCATCGACACAACAAGTCCGCCATGCATCATTGATGCGCCGCCCCAAGCGACCATACACCTTCACCCAGCTCGTCACTCTGTCCGATGGCAGTACCTTTGTTCAGCGCACCACCAGCCCGCAACCCGTCTACCGCAGCACAAAAGATGTGCGCAATAACCCGCTCTGGAACCCCAGCAGTCAGAAACTGTTGAACATTGAAGAAGATGAGGCTGGTCGTTTGAAGAGATTCAGAGGTCGTTTCGGTCGTGGTTGGGATGCTGAGGCTGTTGCTGGTTCTGAAGAGGTTGGTTTCATGTCTTTCTTTTCACAAAAAAGTATGCTTTACTGACATACACATCAGACGAGAGATGGTGAGGAAGCTCTTGCTCCCGAAGAAGCAGAGGATTCTCTGCTCGACCTCATCTCCAACTACGGCAACGAAGCCGAGGCCGAAGGCAAGGCTGCTGGCAAGAAGGAGGAGGTCAAGTCCAGTGGCAAGGGCAAGGGTGGCCAAAAGTAACCTCCTCCTACAGACATGTTTGTGCTTTTGGTCATCAATGCATAGCGGGCGTTCTAGGGGTCGAATTACATGTACAAAAAGCTGGGGGTTGGGATTGAGAAGGGTCGGTATATTGATACCCTTCGTGTATTCTACAAGTACAGAGGTTGTCTGACAGACAACGGGTTTGGGTATCTTCTATCATATCAAACATTTACAGTTACACCACCTCGATCTCGTTGGCTTCAAGCGCTTCTGATCCAAGTGGTCTGAATGGCCACTCGATATACGCTTTGGTAAGAGCAACCAGTTGCTCTCGTGTGATGTCTTTGGTCAACAAATGCTTTGGATCCATTCTTCCACCTTGAGCGGGATCACTGAACTCTGGCCCGAGTATATCGCGAGCTCCAGGACCAAGTCTATCGACCGACTCGAGGAGTGGAGATGAAGGATGCGTGAACATTGCTTTGAGCAGACCACGTCTAACATGATTGGCTTCGGTTGCGTTCATCAAGTCATCTCCAAGCGCTTCTGCCCGTGGCTTGAGGTCAACCAGTCGCATAGGGAAACGAGGCCAAAATTCCTCGTCAGCCGCTGTCATAGGCTCAAAAGGTCGTCTGTCCCATGCCATCATCGGGTCAGGTCTACACAACGCGAACAACTCGTCAATGAGAACGTTCATTTGTTTGCTCACGTCCCTGCTGAACATCTTTTCTTGAATAGCCGAAAGCTCCTTGTCGGCTGCAAGTATCCTTGTTTCCAAGTCGGCCCGTATCTCTTCAGGCATTTTGGTCTTGGTTGCGCTGTACTCATGTTCAAGGGCAAGCTGAAGACCCCAGGAATCGAACCAAAGTCTGCAGGTGGGCTGATCGAAAAGTTTGATATATTCCTGACTGGCACTTGTGAGTTTGAACCTGGCCGTGGGAGGCTGGAGGTGTTTTCGTTTTACTCTGGGAATCGCTGCCAACTCTGCCATCTCGTTGAGTTGCTTCTCATGATAATCGACAGCTGCTTGCAAGGATTTGTCCTTGGGTAAGCGTATCGGGTCGTAATCTGAGAGGCTCTCATCGTCAGTGTCGAGAGCCTTCTGGTGCATCTCTGGTCGGCGATGCTCAGGAATGGCCATGCCCTTGGATTGCATGCGCTTGAGGACTCTCCGTGCACTCCAAACATCAAGTTGGTCTT
Organism: Aureobasidium sp. EXF-12298; assembly: GCA_024195555.1. Taxonomy (NCBI): domain Eukaryota; kingdom Fungi; phylum Ascomycota; class Dothideomycetes; order Dothideales; family Saccotheciaceae; genus Aureobasidium; species Aureobasidium sp. EXF-12298. The sequence continues at coordinate 99,740 of SWBJ01000100.1, forward strand.
GTCGTTGGCGATGTATGCTCTTCTTGTTGAGGTCGGTACGAGACAGCTGAGAGCGATCACTACCTACAATTTCGGCAATATCAAAAGCCGACTCGAGGTTGATGGAGTAACCAGTTCTGTGCAGAACAGAGTCAGGCAATATGCTGGCCTTGATCTCATCGGGAAGCCAGAGAAGCACGCGTACCAGACCGTAGCGTTGGAACATGATGTTTGTTTGAGCAGCTTCGGCCAGATGGTGTAGAATCAAGTTTGGGAAGGCGACGGCATTGCTGCCTGTACGAATGTCGGTGTAGCGGCGGACGAGGTTGCCAATGACCAGCAAGGAATTATTAGGTTCGCGAAGGCGTGGATCGTGGCCAGAAAGGGGATCTCTTGCCGGCAGAAGATGGTCATTGAAGATCTTGTCGTAAGTGTCGAAGTAGCCCTTTGGAGCGGCACCAGAAAGGATTGTGTGGCGATAGGCCGAATCCTTCTGGTCCAAAAGGGGCTTGATGAAGGGATCCAGATAGCGTTCGTCAGGCTCAAGAAGGAGATGGCGACGGGGCTGGAGACGTTCGTGTATCTTCTGCGACCACAAACAAGCACCGGGGTGGAGGTCGACGATGTCGCAGCCCTTGTGTTTGTCCAGATCGGGGCCAAGGTAGTCAAGGATGTGGTCGCATAGAGGCTCGCTCACGACGTCAACATTGTCTGGGAACTTTTCTCTGTGGGTGGGACCGAAAGCGCGGTCGGTGAAGACGTTGCTGAGGGAGTTGCTCAAGGGATAGTCTTGATGGGCATAGTAGGTGAAGAGGTTGCGGTACGAGGCAAGATTCTTGTAGCGAGCGGTTTCCGAGATGTCTGGGACAGATTGGCCGTCTGGTGGTGGTGGTATTGAAGCTGGAGATTCTGATTTGGCAGCTTCCGTCTTCTTGTTTGACTTTTTGGCCTTCTTCAGCTGCGAGACGGCGGCGGCCAATTCGCCCTTGTTGACCTTTGTCGCAGTCTTCTCAGCCGCCCTCGCAGCACTGGCGATCCTGGACGCGATCCTGGCCGCTTGTGTTAGTGGCGGTGGCATGGTCGTTGTCGCATCCACGTCAAGAGGGCAGCGCAACCATCAACGTCTTTTTGTCGCGTCGAGCTTCGTCATTGCTTCCTTCCTCGTACACCCCACAATGCTCATACAGTAGCATCACCAACAACAACAACAAGAGAACACCACCATCAATCAACAAGAGAACATCACCATCCAACATGACTGCGCCCAAGAGCGTCGAGCAGATTGTCGCCGAGGCTTCCAACTTCGACCATGCCGCCAACATCCCCCTCAACATGGCCCTGCGCACCGCCCAGAACATGACCAGCCAAGTGAGATGATGGTCCCTACACTCGACACCCGCCGCCCCGTCCTAATCGAGACCCCACCAGGCCGCCAACTACGAGCGCGATGCCAACCTCCAAGAAGCCTACTACTTCCTCTACCGCCATGCCGACTTCTTCTTTACCCACATCTCAAAACACCCTGATGCGAAGAAGCCAGAGTACAAGGCCCAGATGGCCCGCACCCGCGACCATGTCAAGGCCGACCTGTCGCGTATGGAGGCTCTGAAGCCTGACATCACATCTCGCTACCAAAAGTACCAGGACATCGTTAAGAGAAGGAATCAACTCAAGTCACAGACCGACACTCCACCTGCCTCGCAAGAGTCGTTCGTGCTCAGTGCTGCCGAACACAAGGATGTCGCTCTGCAACTGGCCAACCGCGAACTCCGGAGAAGGGCAAAGGACCCTCGCCATGACAATGCTGTCATGGACGACCTGAGCCGTGGCATTCAAGACTTGGGTCGTCGCATCGATGCCCCTCGCCAACAATCTCGCGACACATCAACTTCACAGACCTCATCACCATACCATTACCCCTCGGTACCCGCTCACGCCTCCGTTCCTCGGGCTAATTCTCCACTGGCACCGAGCCGACCACCCAAGGACCATCTGCCTAGCCACAACGCACCCCCACCACTTCCTTCGAAACCAGTCCAATCCTACAATACTCCTCCACCACTACCCTCAAAACCCGGCGGGCCGGCACCACCACCCAAACAAGACCTATCACCAACCCAATCCTACCAGTTCCAACCAGCCGCCTACACCGAGAACGGCACTCCACTACGCACCCTCTTCCTCCCTACCTCTCTACGCACCTCCTTCGTCTCTCTCGCCGCCATCAACACCTCTTCAAACCTCGAAACCTGCGGTATACTCTGCGGCACTTTAATCTCTAACGCTTTGTTCATCTCGCACCTGGTGATTCCAGACCAAACAGCCACTTCCGACACATGCGAAACAACCGATCAGGGAGAAACGGATCTTTTTGACTATGTGGATACTGAAGGCTTGATGGTTTGTGGTTGGATACATACACATCCCACTCAGACTTGTTTCTTGAGTTCGAGGGACTTGCATACTAGTGTGGGCTATCAGGTCATGTTGCCTGAGAGTGTGGCTATTGTTTGTGCGCCTAGTAAATCGCCTGAGTGAGTGTCTCCTTCTTTGTATCTTTGCGCTATTGTCAGAGGAAGGCTTGGCTAACAGACAGACAACAGTCATGGTATTTTCCGCCTTACGGATCCGCCTGGCAAACAAGCAGTTTTGGATTGCCATAAACCTGGACTGTTTCATCCTCATGACGTGGATAATCTATACACCGATGCCACGAGACCGGGCCATGTTTCTGAATTGTCTGGTTTGCAGTTCCAAGTCGTGGATCTGAGAAAAGGCAAAAAGTAGAAAGGATCAGATTGATGCTGAGAACGAAGTTGAGGTAAAATCATCAGATACCCAAGAGATAAACTCAGAATCATAATATCAAAGACTGCGAAGGTTGTGTATTCCAGAAATCTAATTATATCACATTCACATTTGCAGAAAGCGAAGCAAAAATGTCTCGACACCCATAGAAAACCCTCCAAATACCAAATCTCAGCCACTAAAACCAAGACTGGAACGGCATTGCTGGAAGCAGGAGGTAAAGTGTCGTATATCCTTCTCTATCCACCAGAGCCTCTCCGAACAGATACCTCTGTGGGTCTGTCGGATACGAACTCTGACTTGCCATGAAAGGCTGGACCGAGATGATGTTTTCATGTTCCGCGTGGAATACTGAGCAAGGATCATGGCTCTTGAAGATATCAATGCTCCACCTTGCAACGCGGGTTTTGTATGTGTTGTTTCGTCACTTGTGTCAAAGAGAAGATGAAACCAGGGCGAGAGGGAACAGTGCAAAAAGTGGTACAGATCTTCTTTGGGTCTTCAGGGTATTCTTTCGTGATTTTGGAAAAAGGGGAAACAAACATGTTGGGTATATTGTCCTATCGCGGACCTTTTTGTTTTTTCTCTCCCTCGTTTCAGCACTCTATCCTTTCGTTTCGTGATATGTAACTCTGCCACGTCAGCGCTCTCTAACCGGCAAATCCGACTCGTTTCTTGTTCGCAAAACCGTTTGTCTTCCTGCCCATGCCGTCGAGTAGGCGGTCCATGCCACCAAGGTCAAGCTCTCCGCGTTCGAGCAATTGTTGGTCGAATATGCTAGGTCTGTTGCTCACTCCGGCTGTTGCTTGTGCAAACAGAGATTTGGAGGGTGTTTGTGGTCGCATTGACTGGATGATAACAAGACGATATTCGCCAGTAACTACAAAGTCGCGTTGGGAGATCGGACCGAGGTTGATTGCAGTGGAACGGACAGGAACCTGCGTGACACCATTAAGAATCTCGCCAGAAAGATCCAATCCTTCGATGTGAGAGAGTCCTGGTCCATAGAGAGATCCGATGTCCTTGCCACTGCTGTTGAGACTGCGCTGCCAGAGAGATGCCAGGCTCGAAATGTGGTATGCTTCACTACCATACCACAAAACAATCGAATCATCGACGGAACCATGGCTGCCAGCTGTTGCAACAGCGCATACACCACCTCTAGCTTTAGTTGTTGCTGGTGCAGCAGGCTTTGTAGCGCCGAAAAGAGATTCTTGTCGTTGCTGACGAGTATTGGGTGTCGATGGCGCAAGTCCTTGTGTAGATCTAGTCTTGAGTTCCGAAGCAGGCGCGGAATCGGGACTACCAATAAAGCCTTGTATAGCGAAAGTCTTCTGCGTTACGGCATCGATGTCCCAGACGCCCCATTCACCACGATCCAACAAGACCAAAGCAGCTCTGGCTCCGGAAACCCAAGCAACGTCCACAATTCTTCTTCTGTGGGCAAGGCCAGGATAGTTACTTGTAGCTCCCTTAGGCATTTGGAATGGGGTGTTGAAAGCCGAAATCCAGGTACCGGTTTCAACAGAGGTGCTGTCAGCAGTGCCGTGGGATGAAGGACGGCCTTTTGGTGCCAGAGGGTCGTAGATCTTCAACGTTCCTTTTATATCGGCAATGAGAAGACGTGAGTGTTGGCGTGAAGGATATTGAGCAGTGCTGAAGCGGAGACATTGCGCAGAGGATGATAGCGGCACAATGTGGAAAGGAGCAACAGTAGTCGGGATCTTGCCACCCGTCAAATCGTTGAAGACGATGGGGATGCGGTAGAAGATGAGCGTTTCGAGGTGAGCTGAGGTGGAAGTAGCGACGAGCAGATCGAGCTTTTCGTCATTCGGGATTTCTTGTTGTTGCGGGTTGTCAAGATCCATCTGATCCTCGCTGGTTGACAGACTTGAGCTGCTCGTCCATGTGAGAGCGACATCCCTAGCCATAGCCGAGGACGGAGCAGATGGACTGAGTTCACAAATCTGAGCACCCAGGCGACCGTCTCTCTTAGCAGATGCTGATGGAGGCGTGAGAGGGAGTGTGATCAGGCGTAACGAGGCATCGGCACACGCGACAGTCAGAACGATTCGTTGCTTGACTATGAGGGGTACTTTCGCTTTGGATTGGAGAGAGGAAGAAGCTTGTGGGATGTTTGGCAGGGCCAGATGGAGGACGGGACTGCCGAAAGACAGCTTCAGCTCTTGTGTAAAGGATGGGTATGGCTCGTCTTCGTCCAACTCTTCGTCTTGGGCATCATAGCGTGGCTTGTCCTTGTCGGGAATGTCTTCAGTGACTGGAGATGTGCTGATAGAGATGGGTTGGTTCCATTCGGTGTGTTGAATTCGAGTGTTTGAGAAGTCCTTGACGCGCTCGGTCACAGTGCGTGATGCAGCCGACAGAGGTCTGCCGCCTCTCCAGAGAATGTGAAGACCATCGTCATGTCCAGAGATGATGATGTCGGCGCCTCGTGGGCTTTGTACAGGGTAGATCTTGGAAACGTTCAGTCGCCGCGGGCAGTCATAGCTATACACTTTTGTTATGCGTTGCGACAGAGCGTAGTGAGGGAGGCGCATACCTCAAGTGCATGCGCTTGCCGTGACGGGAAACGCGAGGCTTCTGCAGCTTGTCAGAAGAGTCATAGGCGACAGTTTCCATGGTTGGTGCAAGAATTGGTTGTGCAAAGAAAGATGGTCGACATGTTGCTGCTTGAGACGAAGCTGTTGACGCGCTCAGGGAAGGTGCAGCCGAGCCAGCGCGTCGTCCACAAACGAAACATTCGAGACATGAACCACTGCATCTTCTCGAACACCATCCAATTGTGTACTGCGACTTCCTCAAAATCTCAAAATCCAGCTACTCATCAGGACGTATCATCTGGGGATCACTCGCCGTGTGCTGACAACTACTTGCTCGTCCTTCCTGGCCAATGGACTTTCTGTAAACATCAAACATCCGACAACAATGTGTGCACCTTCGGCCACATTACTTTCTGATTCATGGCCGACTTTGTCTCATTGGGCATCCATCGCCCCTCTGCTTTGCCCTATCTGATTTCTGAGTCTGTTCTGCCGGAGAATCACTCCTCCAAGGACTACATCTGGAAAGTCTACCCTGGCCCATCAGATGATTCTGAAGATGAAGTTTTATATACATCAAATTGCGTAGTCTGGTCGCAAGACGGTCATGTGCGGAAAGTCTTCAACTTCGACTCGGCAAAGCAACCCGTCAGCCATGCTTTGATAACTCGATTTCGCAACGACCCTCTCGCAAAGACTGCCTCTACTGCATCTAAATCTGCAAACCATGTCATCTCTTACGCCGCAAACGCATACGCATCGAGGTGGGGCACAAAACCTCAGCGTGATCCCAGGAACTTACTGTCATTCAAGACTGGCGATGCAAACGGCTTCAATCGCGCTTTGGTCATCATCTTGAAGTCCGAGATGCACATCCACTATCTTTCTGGTTCAAACTATGTGCTAAACGTTCCATTCGATATCGAGAAGGCCTTTCCTGCCATCGATGGCGTTGTAGTACAGAGGAAGGCCACAACCATCACCAAGGAACCTCCTACCCCTACCACACCCGCCCCACCTCCAAACTCATTCACCTCCTCCCAGCCATACTTGTTCTCTCAACCACGGTCTCCTGAGCTAAGAGCTAATCGTTATCGTCCAAGCGTTCTGCCTCCAAGTCCATCGACCCACTTCAACCTGGATGCTTTATATCAGGATCTCACCAAAGGCCCAGACCCGCACATGACTGACGAGTTGCCTCGATTCTATTCGTTAGAAAATCCACTGTCAGATTTAGCGCCTGTGTCGCATGCTACTGTTTGTCGCCAACCTAGATTTCCTCGTCCTGGAGCTCCGAGTGGTCCCATCGTCGAATATGACATGCTTGATCCTGCAGAAGAGCTTGTTTACGTTTCTGCTCAAGACGAGCTTGCTGAAACTGCTGAACACGAGGATGCCCCTCTCTTTCTACTGGTTACAGTAAATAGAGAGTTAGGTCAAATCACGGTATGGCAAGCATGGTACTTGCAACCTCCCAAGCTCTCCGACTTGCTATCACAACGCGCGGCACACCAAGCAGCTAAGGCTAAGCGTCCTAGCTCTGCGATGACTAGCCGTACAGCTGGTGCATCCACGCCTGCTTTGAAGCCACGTGATCATCGCGATAGGGTGCGTGAAAGCTTTGCTGCTTCTACGAGATTGTCTGTTGCTTCAACCACAAGACCTTCACAGGATGACGAAGAAGTCATGGCATCGCAAATGGACCCTGAGTACCTGCTTAAAAAGCCTTCTGGCGGTACCAGACGAGTCAGTTCCATTCTCTCCCGTGGTGATGTTGGGAACTCAGATCCGTCCATCAAGCAGACTGCCCTTGGTGCTAGCTTTAGTGGAGCTGGACGTCGGTATCCTTCGATGGGTAGCTTTACGGATCGGGATCGTCGAAGTTTCGGAGGCAATCAGGGTCTTCGAAAGAGTCGTGCGTCAACGCCAGGAAGCATCTTCAGCAAGAGCATCGGACCAGATGATGCTACCGAGGTCGAAAGCAGTCGAATGCAAGACTATAACGATGAGTCTGAGAGTGCTGAAAGACTGATTGGAGCGACTCATAGATCTGCCGGTACTGAATCTGTTCTGGGCTCTTCACCTGATGGACTTCGAAAAGAGCTTGTTATTCGCAAGCTCGATGTCTTCATGACTGATGTATCGAACTTTGGTTCAAATGCCATCGAGGACCTTATCAAGGTCTTTCCATTGGTTCATCCACCTCAGTCAGAGCAAAGTAGTTCTCTGATTTCACTTTACATCCTTGACGCGTCATCTAAATCCATGACAACGGTCAAATTGCGCGTGCAAAAGAAGAACGAGTCAAGGTCTCGACCAGGCAATGTACTGGCTCGATACATGCCTATACCCTTTCTATGTGACCGCAACATAACACACGACATTGCCGACATTACTAAGCTTCAGGATGGTCGGGTAACAGCTATTGTCTACCTTTCAGCTAAGTCCCAGGACCTTGGGATAATACCTGCGCGAGGTGTCACCTGGTCGCTTCCGATCTCGCGGCATGTACGCTTAGCACATCCCTCTGAAGTTGCAGGTATTCTACACTCGGCTGTAGAGGGTACGCAAAAGTCGATACCACTCCCATGGCCTTGCAAGTTACAGTATCCTGGAAATCACGGCCAAATCACTATAAACTCATCAGATGGTCTCCAAAACCGATTTCAGATACGACTTAGTCCTAGGTCTGCATCTGTGCGACAGATTTTGGAACTGTGTCAGTTGGTGCTTCCGACGAAAGAAGGAGGTTCAATTGCAGCCATATGGTGCAACATACATCATCAAATTGCAGCTGATGAGATACAGCTTACTAATGGTCTCGATGTTGAATGGGAAGCGATGATCATAGCCATCTTCGCATTTGCGGCTGGTTCGATTGGAAGGGCACTACGGGCAAACCACAGAAGCAAGTCTACAGTGGCTGATGCAACACGACTGGGTAGCTACGGAAGTCAATTGCGATCCCGCAACCTGAAATCAGATCTTGACAAACTCGTGTCGCCTGCCTGGGGCTGGCTTGAGAAGCCTACTATGAACGCGAAGCTCAGTACCATCACCCCAAGATCAAGACTTCGAACCCCCCGCAGCACGCACAAGACCAAGAAGCACCCATTTTCGTTGGTAGAATACGAGATAATGGCCCGTCACTTGTTGCATGACATCGCTGTAGATGAGCTGGACTGGCTAGTGTCATCCGAAGCTGCCAGCGCACGTTATCTCTGTTGCACCAAGATCATGCTTGTGCTGTGCCTATTCAGAGAAGAGCAAAAACTGAATTCACTTTCGGACGATACAGAGGGAATCGTTGCTGGTTCTCTTGATGCCATCATCGCCCAGTTTGGGCAGTGGCTCTCACTGGATATGTGGAGTTACAAAGCGGGTTCTTACCTAGAAACAGATGGTAGATTTGGTGATTGGGAGTTGTCTTCGTCCATGATGAACACGACTGTCAAAGCCTTGCAAAACACGTGTCCGCCTCCGCAATCCGTTTTTGCTTGGACTGAGAAGAATTTTGTCCAAGGAGTATCCGAGCAATTTTTGGGCATCGAAACCATAGCCTCGCTCTGGACAGATACGCCACCTGCTACCCCATCGAGGCTTGCAGGCGAGATTCTTCCTCGACTGACGTCTCTACGATCATTGGCTGCACGTTTCTCTGCTATCAAGGCCTCACCAAGCGCTTTAGTAGAAACGATGATGGATGTAAAACTCGGATCTGGAGTATTCGAAACTTTGCCTGAGGGTGTACTTGCTCCGCTCCGTGAAGCCATTAATCGTTGTCAGACAGCGCCCCCAACAACGTGGTCCTCAGCTCTTCTAGAGTTCGTTTCACGTGAGGATTTGATTGGCTTGTCGCAATTGAACAAAGATGCCAGCCGTCCATCGAGTCGAGGCGGACCATCGAATGTGCTAGTCCCTCATGATGTGCAGACTATCTACAGCTCTGCTGACCGTGCTCCTATCACGGCTAAGACTCATGAAGCAGAAAGACACGCGGTGATATCGCTCATTTTCTCCGAGGATCGTCGCTTCGTTGATGCCGCTCAGTTGATGAACCCAACTGCAGTTCAAGTTGCTGAATGCCCACCACAACCTGAATGGTCCGAAGCCGAGCATTTGGAACAACAAAAGCGAGTCATGCAATGGGTGATGGTACGAACACTTGCACTCTCGCCTGGTGATGGTATGATTCACTTTGAAAGTCAACGACCTCTTCTCTCAGAGAAATTCCATATTAAGGGCTTCAGTACATCATGCCAAATGAAACCCATGGACAACACTATCAGCGCGGACCGAAGTGGATTCACCGAAGAGAAGTTTGCCTGGACTTTCTTCCACGCTGGTGTTTCTGCAGGACTGAGCATTTCGCGGAACGCTACCGGTATCGATACCTCATGGATTGTCTTCAACAAACCTACAGAACTCAACAATCGCCACGCTGGATTCCTGCTCGCTCTTGGTATAAACGGTCATTTAAGAACTCTTGCTAAATGGCTTGCATTCAAGTATCTGACTCCCAAACACAATATGACTTCAATAGGTCTCCTGCTGGGTTTGTCAGCGTCATATCTCGGTACCATGGATACGCTGCTTACTCGAATGTTGTCCGTTCATATCACAAGAATGCTTCCCCATGGCGCTGCTGAGCTCAATGTTTCACCAAGCACACAGACTGCTGGATTAATGGGTATTGGCCTGGTCTACTATGATACGCAACATAGACGAATGAGTGAAATCATGCTCTCTGAGGTTGAACATCGCGAAATTGAGGACCCTGGGAGCATTATGGACCAGTTGCGCGATGAATCATACCGACTTGCCGCCGGATTCGCTCTTGGATACATCAATATCGGAAAAGGTCGTGATCTACGTGGGCTTCATGGCATGAATCTTCTGGAGAGACTGCTGACTGTTGCTGTCGGTCCACGACCAGTCGAACTTGTTCATGTTGTCGACAAAGCCACTGCTGGCGCAGTCATTGCAATCACATTGATCTACATAAAGACTGGAGATCAGTCGGTGGCACGCAAGATAGACATACCTGACACTATAGCCCAGCTTGAGCATTGCCGTCCAGACATACTGCTTTTGAGGACTGTTGCAAGCCATCTCATCATGTGGGACGAGATTGCTGATGAGCCTGATTGGATTCGTAGGAAGCTCCCCACCGAATATGCACACCGCTACTATGGAAAAGCGGCCACGAGTTCAATCGAGATGACAACTCTTCCTCAGCTACGTAGTAAGGACGTACCAGTCTTCAATATTCTGACCGGCCTTGCTTGGAGTCTGGCATTGAGGTTCGCTGGTAGTGGTAATGAACGAGCCAGAGACCAAGTGATTGCGATTCTTAGGGCGTTCATTGCAGTGTCCAAGCAGGATGCTTTCTTCTATGATGCCAAACTTGCTAGAGCTACGGTTAAGCGTTGCATCGATGTTTTGGCGCTTGCTATGGCCACTATCATGGCAGGTACTGGTGATCTCCAGAGCTTCCGATTCTTGCGTTCATTGCATGGTCGAGTTGACCCAGAAACAACATACGGATCACACCTTGCAGCTCATCTCGCAATTGGCACATTGTTCCTAGGTGGTGGCACGTACACTTTTGGAACGTCCAATTTTGCGATTGCATCTCTGCTGTGTGCGTTTTACCCTCTCTTCCCAAGCGATGTACTCGACAACCGCGTACACTTGCAAGCTCTCAGGCACTTCTGGGTATTCGCTGCGGAGCCTCGTTGCATTGTCGTGCAAGATATCGACACCAAGCGACCCATTCACGTCAAGCTTCGCGTCACCACTCGAGACGGTAGACAGCATCAAATGACTTCTCCCTGCCTACTTCCAGAGCTGAATACAGTTTCACACATCAGCACAGAAGATCCCACATACTGGCAAGTCACCCTCGACTTTGCAGCCAATCCAAAGCATCTCGCCACTTTCCGTCGCTCACAAACAGTCTACGTGCGGCGTTGTCCACCGGGTGAAGCGTCAAACAGTGTCTTCAGTACTACTTTGTCAGCTCTTATCGACGCCCAATCCAGTATCGGCGGCCGCCAGATGTGGGAGTGGATTCTGAACCTTCCCGCGTTCAAAGACTTTGATCAGGCTGACTTTGGCCTTGTCTTGCCTTCTGATCCTCGTAGCGCAACGCATTTGGACGAGAAGTTGACATCTGTCGACAGTAGGTTGGCCTTGACTCGAAGCGTGGATTCTGCCAAAGCGGATGCACTGTGGAGTTTGAGATTGCTGTTTGCATGGGCACAAGATGCTATGGACCATGGAGATGGAAGATTGAGGTGGATAGGCAAGCATGTAGTTGACATGTTGCGGACGAGGGTGGCGGAGAGAACGGACTCTTCATAGCTGGACTGCAACAAAGTACTGTGAAATATATTAGCGCGTACAAATCTCAGGCATTACAACTTTGGCTATTGATTGGGAGTATGATATTCAACTCTGCTGTGTACAAACAATGGCTTTTGTCTTTCGTGTGATATGTACAGTAGAAGTGCTCTCGACAAAGGACAGACAGGAAATCAGAAAGCCTTGCGAACACCCAAGTTCGTTTGAGACTATTGATGATGTGTCCGTTCTGCATAATCCCACCAGATTTCTCCGATTCCTTTGGGCTCCAAAACTTGGTTGAGAGCTGAAGCGATGCCTCGAAAGCTTTCTCGTTCCTTTGAATCTTCCAACCACTTCAAGTGCCCTTGCACAGCTTTCCCTTTCTCTTTCCGACTGATAGGAGATCTCGGCCGTAGGGAGGAGAAGGCATTGTTACGTCTCTTCTGGTTCTCAAAGCTGATGGTTTCAATCGCTGGGTTCGGAGGTCTTGCCTTCAGCCTTTTCCTTTCTGCGCATGCCGACGTCCCAGTTGTAGACACGAGCAGTAGCGACCTCGAGCGTCTGTAGAAAAGTATTGTTAGCTCCTGTGCCATCCAAATACGTGCCCCTCGACAAAAGAGACCAACATAGAATACTCACCGTAATCTGCTCCCTCAAGAAATCCATATCCTCCTCTGCATTCTCCAATCCACTCTTCGCCGCCTGCAACTTGCCCTCCAAAAGCTCTTCCGCCTCATCCATCGGATACGCCAACATGACATTAGCGCCCAACCACAAATACACCTCGTTCGTCTTTGGCACCTTGGCCTTTGCAAACAAAGTATCATTCAACTCAAAGAAACTCTCCAACTCTTCTGCATTCTCATCCCTACTCTTCAAGAAGCGGACTGTATCTAACGTCTTTGAGATGTCGGGAATCTTTTCGCGAAGGCCGGCGGCTCGGCGTGATGTGTTTACTTCCATGAATTGGTACTTTTGAATCATTTCGGAGAAGGACTTTAGAGTGGGTTCGACCTCGGCGCGGGTGGTGCAGTAGTCGGACACATTGTCGACGAAGGGGGCGAAGGGGATGCCGCGGGGGTTTGTAGGTGCGTCGGTTTTTTTGCTGGTCATGTTTGTTAGAGAGCTGGTGGGTTTCCGCTAGAAGAGGATTGGGTGGTGGAGAGGATGAAAGGCGTGGATGTGTGATGATGAGAGTGCGCACCTTGTTGTTGCCATGATTGTGGGATTGCTGCTGGCAAGAATTGGGAAAGCAGTATGTAATGCGCTTCTTGCTTGTTTACGAGCTTTGGCAGTCGCGCATGTGAATGTTGCTTCTGGATGTGGAAGTTACGTCGTGTTTGGAAGCTGTTTGCTCTTGCTTGCACAGTTCTTTGTGCGTTATTGTGCACGAGCACAGTGGCTGCATGAGATGTGCATAATATCAGTAGAAACTATGCACAGTCCTGGCACTCACCTGTTCATGCAGGCCGCTTACTTTACTCTAAAGCACAGACCTCACCAGCCAACCTCACCTACTTACATCAAGACCTCACCCAAAAATTGATGATGCGTTCATTCGGCACACCCCAACCGCCATATTTCCATACCTTGACCCATGCAGTACAGTCCAAAATATCTCCGAGCGCATATTATGATCACCAGCCCATCAATGTCTATGCGAGAACGATCAAGCAATATCCCAATTATGGATCAAAGCTGCGTACGAGATGCGCATACTATTCTTGACGCTGTGGAGTCACTGAAGTGTCGAAGGATGTTGCTTTGGTAGTGCTGACATGCAGCCAACTTAGCTGAGTCAAACACCCGGGGTCATCCTTCTCTACCAAAGAGCAAGATATGCCCCTATCACGTCCTCGGTTGGTCCTTCTCTGTTTTCTCCCTCGTCGCTTTGCGTCTTTTCTTTCTTATCGTGCATGCAACGGGTCAACTGTTTTCTTTCACATGTTAGCTCATGTTGATGGCTGGCATGCTCAGAAACGGCCGTAAACAGAAAACGGTGGAGCTTGGTGCAAAAATAAGCTAACTGTCGGTCACTATCCCTGTTAAGCCGGCTCTTTTACGTGGATTTTGCGTGGACCTGCCTCCGAAGTTTGAGGTTTCCGGTACGAGGCGCCCCTGTGCTGTCCCTATTACTCTTACTTCGCTCTAGCTCCAGTAACCTTTGTATATCCATCAAGGTCGTGTCTCTAGAGTTATGCCTTTGATTTAGTCCTCCGGATCAGCCACACCTTCTCAAGTGACAAGTGTGTATACGTACTCAAAGCTCTGGACCATCGATGAAAAGTATGCAACCTTGGAAACTGTCGTCCAACCTTGGGTCGTGTCACTGTGGTGGCTGGGACTTATCCTGTCTCCCATCCGCGGAAGCGTCGCGGCGTTCGTTAGAGTTCATGACAATAAGTTTGCATGCTCGTAAACATGATATGCAGGGAAGTACAGTACGTGTACGTGATGGTGATGGTACTGTTGATCAAGGGAGTATTCTCGGGTGTCTGCGAGGTGACGAAAGATCTGACCCTGAACTCAGTGTGCAAGGAGGTACATGGGTACAGCGAGCGTAAACCATGTTCAATAGTTTGGTTTCTGACGATCGCTGAATGATTTGAATGATACCACGAACCCTCTGATTTGTTGTGAAGGTACGTATGAGGCCGCTATATTCGGTGCTGTGTGTGAGCTGGCAATATTGAGTCTCAATGTCCAAGCTGAGAACTTTGTATCATGGAAGGGTGAGAGCACGCAATTTGAATTTTAGAGTGCAGAGGGCGAATCATTGTTCAGAAGAGGGGAGAAGGGAAAGTACATTGCGCAAAGTAAACTTGCGAATGTGCAGCTTCAGGTGACTAGATTGGAGTCGCAAAGCAAAAGTCACAGAAAGGGAAGGAGCAAGTCACAGTGGCACGGTAGAAAGAGAAGAATAGTAAGAAAAAAATCATTCTGAGATTGAAACACTATGTATAGGTAAACGAGAAAACTGGTTGGGTTGTCGTACTGTAAAGTCCAAATTCATAAGAACTGAGCCATGATCGTGAACCTCTCCAGGAGAATATTAGAAAAGCAAACAAAAGTCATCCGTCTAGCGAGCCGACACCTGTATCGTTGCAAGCAAGTCGCAAAACATGAGCATCAAAGGAAAAGGAAAAAAGAAAGCCACACATGGCGGAAGAGTGAAAAGAGAACAGAAAAACAAGAGCCAGCAACAAGACTTTCACTCAGCCCAAGCAAGAGCCATGTCTCTCACTCCGTGATAATATCCTCCTCTTCTCAGGGATAGGGTGTGAGAGTCACAATCGACCTCAGCCCAAGGCAATCACTGCCTCTCAGCATCCTAGCATGAGCACCCTTCCGCTGCTTTTTGTTGTTTTTGTTTAGATCTGAAGACCTTCTTGGATGAGCTTGCCGAGTTCTTGTGCATGAGGCTCCTTCATCATGCTGAAGTGGTTGCCGCCCATGACACCGAACTTCATCTGATTGCCGCAGAGCTGAGCCCAACCGTTGTCAGTGAAGTCAGTGCGGTGGTTCAACAGCCACTTCATGGGTGCAGGGTCCTCCTCCTCAGCTGGTGGGGGGCGAGGGTCACCGGGGTTACCAGCGACACCATCACGGCACCAGATAGCGTAGGTCTTGATAGGCTTCAACGAAGGTTGAGGCTCGTAGTCTGAGAGCGAACGAATGGCGGCGGTGAAGTGAGGAAGCAACCACTTGGGGGTCTTGGACGGGTCACCAGTACCAAGGAGACCAATCTCATTGAAGAAGACGTGGAGACGTTGAGGAAGAGGTGCAAGGTTGACGGGGCAAGGAGAGTCAAGAAGAAGTAGGCGCTCGACTTCTTCACCGTTGGCAAGCAGAGCCTGAGCAACGGCGTAGGCAATGACACCACCAGCAGACCAACCACCGATGATGTAGGGGCCCTGAGGCTGGCGTCTCTTGATCTCAGCAAGGTAGAGGAGAGAGACAGTCTCAATACCACAAGTCCAGTCGGTAGGGTTCTTCATGAAAGGGCAGTTGAGTCCAAAGGCAGCAACATCAGGACCAATGTTAGGAATGCTGACATAGGATGTAGCAGAACCAGAACCATCGGGCAGGAAGAAGATCTTCTTGGTGGCAATCTTAGCATTGCCCTGGAGAAGGACTGAGGTTGCGGCGGGGAACTTGGAAATATCGGTAAGCTTGGCGTTGACTTTGTCAAGTTGAGGCGAGGTCTGCTTTGCGGCCTTGGGGGCAGCAGCAGCCTTGGCCTTGGGCTTTGGGCGCATACCGAGAGCATTCTCAATGTCCAAGATGGTGGAGTTGGTGGAGAGGAAGGTCGAAGGAAGATCGATACCGGTCTTCTCGCGAAGCTCACTGAGGATGGTCAAGCTCATCAAAGAGTCCATACCAAGCTCGGAAAGGTCTGCCTCGTCAGTAAGCTCGGAGCTGTCAATGCCCATTTCCTGAACGATGATGTGGCGAGCCAGGCTGACTCCACCAACCTCGGAGTCAGGGATCTCACGAGTGGGAGAGTCAATGTCAGGCTTTCCTGCATCGCTGGGAGCAGTGCTAGGAGCAGAGCTGGCGGGAGTGCTGAGGTCGTCCTCGTAAGGAGTGGCAATGTCCGAAGGCTCAGACTCGTCCTCGGAGTCATCCTCAACCGGGCCGACGTTTCCATCGAACTGAGAGAAGTACTTCTTCATATCACCAACGGTAGGGTAGTCAGTGAAAAGAGTAGAGCTGATCTCCATGTCAAGATCCTCTCTGAACTTGGCAGAGATGGTCAGGGACATGAGAGAGTCAACACCGAGGTTCTCGAATGCAGCCTCATCAACAAGCTCAGACTGCTCAACATCGGTCTCGGTAGCAATGATTTGCATAACACGAGAAGTGATGGTAGCGCCTTGAGGCTTCTTGGCAGCGACCTTCTTGGGAGCCTTAGCGGCCTTGACAACAGGCTTGGGAGCCTGGGCCTTAGGAGCGGCAGCCTTGGGGGCAGCGACTGCCTTGGGTGCGGCAGCGGGAGCAGCAGAGGCAGCAGCCTTGGCAGGTGCTCCAGCCTTCTGAGGAGGCAGGAAGACGTTCAGGACACGGCGAGGGATCTGCTGGAACTTAAGACCACCGCAGATGGCAACGATCTCATCTCCCTCCATGATGTAAACATCACCTTGGTAAATGTTACCAGGCTTGGGAAGCATGCGAACGTAGGAGCGGTAGTTGCCCTCGGGAGTCAACTGCTTGGCGATTCTCATCGAACCCCAGCCGTGAGAGATGCAGACGTTGTTGTCAGAGTCAATCAGGTCAGTAGCGTTGACAATGAAACCTGAGATGTGGCACATGCTGTCAATCTGGTAGGGGGCTTGGTACCAGTCACCATCGTTGGGACCGTTCTGGAACTTGATGGAGGCAGTAGCCTCAGTGGTCTGGCTGTTGACAATGACCTCCTCCATACCGCGGTACTTCTCGTTGTAGTTGACGAAGCACTTGAAGAGCTTGTAAGCCATACCGCGCTGCATGACATGAGCCTCCTGAGTCTTAGTCTTAGCCTTGAGAACATCGACTTGAGACTTGACCATGAAGTTGATACGCTCCCAGTCCTCGTTCCAGGAGTTGATGTCCTCGAACTTGACGAGGCAGTGAGCATGGTCTTGGATGAGCTTGCCATCGGGAGTGACACTTCTGAACTTCAAGTGAGCGACACCCTCGTCGAGGTCAGCCTTGGCCTCGAGTTGGATGTGCTGACCTTCAGCGGGCTGCTCCATCTTGGCGATGAAGGGCTTAGGGACCTCCATCTCGCAGACGTTCATGCCAATCTTGGGGGCAGAGGGTCTGAGCTGCTTGTAAAGGTAGTCGCAGACAGTCAATGCCATGTCAGCGTACAGGGACGAGGGGCAGAGGGCAGTGTCGTTGACTTGGTGACCAATGACAGCCTGGAAGAGCTTGGGCTCGGCAACGTTGGACTGAATGACAACGGTACCAGAGTTGGCCTCGAACTCCTCGTGGATAACCTTCTGACAGGAAGTGGAGAGGCGCTTAGCGGGCTTCTCGACGGCAGGGGCAGCTTGAGGGGCGGCCTCAATAGTCTTCTGGACCTCGCGGGCCTCACCCTTGGTAAGAGTCCAGTTGTTCTGGTAGTCGAGCCAGTACTTCTTGTTGTCGAAAGAGTAGGTGGGCAGAGGAAGAAGTTCCTGAGCGGCATTGAATTCACGGTGGTACTCATCGAAGTTGATCTGTACACCAGTGTTGAAGAGGGCGCAAACACTGGTGGCGATAGTCTTCCAGGGGTCCTCGTTGCGACGGAGCGAAGGAGCGGCGACGGTGGCACCGACAGAAGCCTTGACCATGCCAGAGCAGACGGGGTGAGCGCCAACCTCGAGCCAAGCAGTCTTCTCATCGAAGATCTTCTCCTTCTGACCAGTGGTCAGAGCGGTCCAGAAGTTGACAGTCTCTCTGGCGTGTCTAGCGAGGTAGTCTGGGCCAATAACACCAGCCTCGCGAATGACATCTCCGGAAAGGGGAGAGAGGACAGGGACAGCGGGCTTGTTGAAGGTGACGCAGGAAGCAACCTTCTTGAAGGACTCGAGGATAGGGTCGACCTGGGCCGAGTGGAAGGCGAAGGGAACGTTGAGCTTGGTGGCCTTGAAGCCGCGAACGGAAAGAGTCTCGTTGGCAGCACTAACAACCTCGCCACTACCGCAAAGGACAGTCTCCTCAGGACCGTTGATGCAGGCAATCTCGGTCATCTTGGAGCCGAGGACGTCACGGATGGCTTCAGCGCCACCCTTGACAGCGAGCATGCCGTGGGTGTGAGGAGTGCAGTCCTTGACAAGGAGCTCAGCACGACGACCAACGAGGGTGATCATGTCGCTGGCAGAGATGACACCAGCAACGTGGAGAGCAGCGTACTCGCCCAAGCTGTGGCCGATGACAGCGGTAGGAGTGATACCCCATGAAGCCCACATGCGAGCGAGAGCAACCTGAATACAAGCCATACCCAGCTGAACCTTGACAGGGGAAAGAGTAGCGACATCAGTGCCGTCAAGCAGCTCAATGAACGAAGGAAGGCCCTGAATGGTGGCCATGTTGTCGAGCTGGTTGATGTCGTCACGGAAAGACTTGAGGTCTTGGTAGAGCTTCTGACCAAGAGCAGTGTACTGTGAGCCCTGTCCGGTGAAGCAGAAGGCGGTCTTGGTAGAAACCATGGGGACTGGGCTGTAGGTGTCCTTAGTCTGGGCCTGCAGAGCATCGCTGACCTTGGCAATATCAGCAATGGGGAAGGCGATGCGGTAGTTGTGCTGGATGCGGCGGGCAGTCGAAGTGTAGGACAAGCTGGGAAGAGTGGTCTCGGGGTTCTCGCGGAGGTATCCCTGCAGACGCTGAATGTTGTTCTTCAAGGCAGCGATCGAACGGGCAGTTACAGTGACGGGAAGAGTGCCTCTAGGGTCAACAGCCTTAGGAGCCTCACGAAGAGGACCATCCTCGAGGAGGATGGCGGTGTTACCACCAGCAGCGGAGAAGTTGTTGAGGAAAATCTTGCGCTTCTCAGCACCGTTGCGGGGGAAGTCGATCTGCTGCTGAGGAATGTGGACATTGCGGTCCTTCAAGTCCTTGGGGAAAGTCTTGTTGATCTCGCCCTTGATACCAACGTTGGCAGGAATGGCGTTCTTCTTCATCATCATCAAGACCTTGCAGAGGGAGTTGATACCAGAAGCGGCTTCACCGTGACCGATGTTGGCCTTGATGGCACCAAGGTGGAGCTTCTCCTCAGGCTTGCGCTGGCGGTGACGGGGAGCGAAGACGTTGGTGACTGAGGTCATCTCAATACCATCACCAGCCTGGGTACCAGTACCGTGCATCTCAACGTAGCTGATCTCATGAGCATCGACACCAGCGTTGGCAAGAACCTTCTTGTAAAGGAACTCTTGGGCACCAGCGTGAGGGTGAGTGATAGAAACAGCCTCAGCAGAGTGGTTGGTAGCAGCGCCAAGAATGCATCCGAGGATGTTGTCCTTGTCGGCAAGCGCATCCTCGTATCTCTTGAGGACAACGGTACCACAACCATCACCACGGCAGTAACCATCAGCATTGTTGTCATAAGTCTTGCAAGAGCCTGTCTTGGACAAGAATTGACCCTTGGAAAGACCAGAGAAAATGTCAGGGTTGGTCAGAACGTTCAGACCACCGGCACAAGCGGTGTCGCACTCACCAGCCCACAGCGAAGTGCAGGCAAGCTGGATGGCAGCCAAAGACGACGAACAAGCAGTGTCGATCGAGAACGAAGGACCACTGAACTTGAAGTAGTAGTTGATGCGACCAGGCGCGAAAGCACGCACACCACCAGTGATGTAGTAGGTGTCAACGTTCTGGGCGGCGTTGATCTCACGCCAATCATCAGAGGTCTGACCGTAGAAGGTACCAATGCGGTGAAGCTTGGTGGAGGGGGTACGGTTAGGGACGTAACCAGATTGCTCAAGAGCCTCGTAAGCGGTGACAAGAGCCAGACGACCCATAGGATCAGTCTGTGCAGCCTCACGAGGAGACATGTTGAAGAAGCGAGGGTCGAAAAGACCAGGCTCGTCGATGAAGCAACCGTAAGGAGTGTGCGACTTGTTCTTGCCCTTTCCAGAGGGGTCGCAGTGAGCATCGGCATCGAAACGGTCAGAGGGAATCTTGCGGTGAACATCGAGACCCTTCTCGAGAAGTTCCCAGAGAGCCTCGGTGCTGGCAGCGCTGGGGAAACGACCAGACATACCAACGATAGCAATCTTGTCGTTCTGGGTGCGACCGTGGGTGGCATCAGTGACGGCAGACTCCCAGGCAGAGTGGTCAACGAGGGAGACCGAGGCCTGGCCACCAGCTTTGATGGCCGAGACGAGGCTGTTGGATACGTTGCTGACACCAATGCAGAAGACCTTAGCGGGAGCGTTAGTGTTGGCGGTGATCTGCGAAACACTCTCCTCGAGGAGGTTGTTCCAGCCAACAGGGGATCTGAGCATGTCGTTCAGGGACAACTTGAACAGCTCGAAGGTGTTCTCGGCGTTGTGGCACATGCCAGATGAGCCGGAGTGGACCAACGAACGAGGCTGGTAAGCCTGGAGGAACTTAGCAGACTCCTCGCCAATAATGGCCTCGATATCGGCACTGCTGTAGAGGTGCTCGGCGTGGTAAGGGGCGTAAACGGGAATCTTGACGCGGTTGTTCTTGCGAACAGCCTCAGACTCCTCGAAGAAGCGCTTAGTGGTGGTAGGAGGACCACTGATAGTAATGGCCATGGTGCTGACAGCGCTGATGTAAGCGTGGCTGGTGGTGGGGATGCCAGCAGACTCGTGGAAAGCGTTGAGAGCCTCCTTGGCGGACTGCTCGTTGATGCCGGTGACAATAGTAGACCAGCTCTCCCTGGACATGAGGTCCTGGCCCAAAGCAGTTCTGGCTTCATTGACGCGAACACCAGTGCGGAAGGCGATGCGGACGGTCTCGACACCAAGAGTGACGAGCTCATCAAGAGTTCTGGCGGAAGCGACAGCGGCAGCGGCGAGTGATCCAGTGCAGAGAGCGAGGATGCGAGTGTTGGCAGCTGGAGGAAGCTCGCTAGTCTTCTCGGAGAAGTATCCGATGTAATGGCCAAGCTGAGCGATAGTGACCAGAGCACTCTCAAGTTGAGGAAGCTTCAATCCCTTCTCGTAGTAGAGATCGACCAAGTTGTTGAGAGTCATGAAATCCGGAATGGCATCGCGCTGAGGGCGAGAGAGTTGGGCAATTTCTCCTCGCAGAGCAACGACGGTGCGCTCCAGGAAGTTGAGAACGAGAGCATTCTTGGTTCTCAGGACCACCTTGCGGAGCAGAGGGTACTGCTCGGCGGTCTGGTCGCCGAAAAGAAGAACGTTGGACATTGTGATGAGTTGAAGCTGACTTGCAGTATAGTTGATGGGATTAGGCTGATTC
This sequence comes from Aureobasidium sp. EXF-12298, assembly GCA_024195555.1. Classification (NCBI taxonomy): domain Eukaryota; kingdom Fungi; phylum Ascomycota; class Dothideomycetes; order Dothideales; family Saccotheciaceae; genus Aureobasidium; species Aureobasidium sp. EXF-12298. Next base: position 121,351 of record SWBJ01000100.1, read on the forward strand.
GTTGATGAACTGGTTGAAGAACGATAGTACTGAAAGTAGTCGATATTCGAATGACTTGGCTAGGGTCAACAGAATATGGCGGAGAATGAGGGGTTGATTAAGGTGATAGTATACTCTGGCTGTGAGTGATACTATGCAATGAAACGAAATGTAGATTACTCGAGATGTGGGCTGGACGTCTCGAAGTAACAAGAGAGGATGGCTTGGGTGAAGAAAGGAGACACAGAGCTTGGGAACGAGGAGGGTATATATTGTCAAGTTGAGTTGGGAGCCCAAATAATGTCCGAAGGTAAAACCACTCGCATGAGATCGAGCGATTGTGTATGGAGACCACTAGTACCGGCAGCGGATCTTCGCGAAGCACTGATACTGCGAGGCTAATATGACCACTTTACAGCCGGCGGAACGTGTACAGCCAGCCTTGATCCATGTTCCTGACGTGAGGAGAGTGATGTCTACAAACAGCGGAATTCCGCAGAGGGTCCACTTGTGCGGTATGGAGACTAGCCAGCAGAATGCCATGCAGAGTCGCAGGAATCTCCGACCATACTATTGATAGGCGCAGGGAAGCGAGCCCAACTGAGTTCGGCGGTTGGGTAGCGTCAAGTCGAAACCAGATAAGAAACGTGAGACGATGCTGGGTTACAGCGATCTGATGTGTGGAGAGCCGCGACTCGAAGTCCGTATTCCCTTGCTTTGCTGCTCGAACCAGTAAGGCCCCGATCGACCGAAATAGAGAAAGCTCAGCAAGGTTGCAGAACATGCAGTAAGTGACTATTGCAACCGCAAAGATGCCACTAAACTTACTGTTGGGCCCGGAATATTATTGGTACGTCCGACATAGTTGCGGAGCGTGCATGGTCGTGAACGTCAAGCCCGCTGCCAAACAGCTGTTGCCACCGGAGGTTTACTAGTCCATTATGCGATTTGAACATGGAAGACACAGCTGGTGTGCATTTGGGCCAACCCTAACGCCGTGGATCGCAGCTGGCCTCAGTGACAGGATTGTGGATCGCCGTTCCAGAAACTTCCCGCAAAGGTGTGTATGGTGAGCTAGATGTTGGAGGTACAGTACGGTCTATCATGTCGCATCATCATGTCAGAGAGACAGATTTAGATTGGCAACACCAGGCTGAGGGCAGGCCACACGCTTTGGATCTGCTATACGATACCTTCGACAGCGGAAGCTGTAGAGCAACTGAGGCGACCAGTGTTTTGTGGGGTCTATGAATGGCACGGCATTTTTGACGCGTCGGATCCGTGGAAGCATCATCCAATAATGAATCGTGCCTTCCTGCCCGGCTTGCCGCAGCTTGGCACCCGGCACCTTTTTCGCACGTTGCTCTGTCACGACTCTGGACGTGTCACAACATCTTGAGCAACACCAGTCTATTCTACAGCTAACCCAACCGACGAACAGGCTGGTTGGAAATCTACAAGTTGTGCTCGAGAAACACATGGCAAGTATATCATCTCACATCAGACAGTTGCGTATTCTGCCTGGACCCTTAAGGATTCATAACCGTGTTCACCCTCAGCAGGCCTTGTGTACCCTGTACCCTGGCTCTATGCTAAGCATTACCTATTGTCAGAGCACTATCGATGTTTAGGCCATGCTTGGTTTCCATATTTAACATTCAGGATCTGTCTGTCTGTATCGATGCTCGCTTCGCCAGCATGCAGCGTGCAGAACCACATCCAAGCTTTGTTCGGCATCTTGCGCATTCGAGAAGGTGCAATATTGCGCAGGATCGAAACGAGACTGTGCCAACTTCAAGTGTCTGTGTCTCCTCAGACTTGATACTCTTGCGACTAGTGGTCCGCGCTCGTCGACAATAACATTGAACACGACTCTGGCCCGCGTTTCATCGATTCATGGCTCGTGCTCGAAACCAGCAACAATCCATACCAGAACCTCTAAACAGTCTGTCAGTTGCTGCCGAGCTATTCTCAACTACAACTATACTGATCCTCGACCGTATTCCTTACGAGAGACCAGAAATTTTTCAAACAACTGAGCCAGATTCGACATGTGCTTAGGCCAGTGCCAACTCTGACAGACTGAGCACTTACCATGCAACTGACAAAGGCGCACAGTCTGCTTCTGTGTATGTTCTGCGTGGCGCTTATTTGTCAATTCAACGGATCGTAAGAGGCGCGTTCACCTTGCGTAGTGCAAGATTGTTTATGACGCCCATATCAAGCCTCATGCAACCAACCGAGACGTGCATGGGTAGGACGATTGGCTTTGATGTCGACTGAAGCAAAATGAGTGGACTGGCAGATCTCGCAGCAGATCTCCGAGAAATGGTGAATTGTCGTCTTTGTTCGTCATTGACTTTCTAGCTCTTTGTCGCCCATTGTCCTTCATGTGAAGTCCCTTTGCGCAAGAATATCGCGCAACAATGTCTGTAAACCAAAGTTGAGGTTGAAAGTGCAGAGTTTGCAGGGAAGAATGCACAATGACTCGGAGTTGAGTTCTAAGCGTCATCGTTCTGGCCTTGAGCCGCTTCTGTATCATACAACATATTGCTACCGGGGAGACCCTGACTGGAAGCTCAATCACACTTCCAAACGTCAATTCGAGGTTGGTCACAGTAACTGTACGACTTGCAGCACAGAGGTATCAGCCGAGGACGTTTCCAGATACTGAATTGCTGAAGTAGAGGTTGTACGATGTAACAAGCGGTCAGAACAGTGTCCAGTATCGCACGTTCCAGCACGTGGCGGTGACCTTGGAATGCAACACACTCCTCACTAGGCGGTCGTACAAGATCATATCGCGGCATCATAGAATCAACTCTCTCACGTTTTCATAGACGCAGTGCAACCTCAAGGACCCGAAACATAGGAATGCGGGTTCTCTTATATCGCTCTGGGACCGAGTCAATAGCACAGGCACGAGGCGTGTTGTGTAACACACCGTACAACTGGATTCTGGTATGCTTGCTGCCGTGCTCGGTACTATGACACGCGCACGCGCGTGCCTTTGTGTGAGGACATACAGTGCCAGGAATGATGGAATTGGTCTATTTCGAGCTGCTTACCTCGTCGAGCATACTTGAAGACATCGAGCTGTATCCCCACACCGGCCCCAGTATACGACAACGGTGTACGTTCGTACTTGCAGTTGCCGGGCATTTTTCAGATTGCTACTGTTCCACATGTACCTCACCCATGCGGATAGATCAGCGGATTATGGGAAGGGACCAATCCATCAGGCTGTGCAACCGCTGATCGCTGAGACCATTATCTCAAGTCACTCATCTGCATTGCCTCGTAAAGACTTTGTAGGATGTCAAACCTATATTAGCAAAAGCCTGGCCTTGACGAACACGAGCCAAGGAGAGGGGAAATGGTATTCGAGAAGGGTAGACGTGGCCAGCTGTAAGCACCGCCAATATTGGGGATTCCCTTTCGAGCGTCTGTAGGTTGCCGGTAGGAGGATTTCAACAAATAGAATACGAGCATCCGCTGCCCACTTGGCATGACAGCTGCTGGAGGGGAAAGCCTGATTGGAGACGTACCAATACTTGGCTTAATGAAGAGTCATTCATTGCTTATTTGCCAGTACAGAGCAAGGTACATGCATATAGCCTTATGCATATGCGGGTAAAGGCGATGATTCCCTGATCATCCCTGTAAAGCATGCAATTGCACGCCAGCTCAGCGAGATGTCAGCAATTCGCTAAATCAGTGAAGGCATGTTGTTATCACTGCCTAGAATGTGTTGCAAGCATTCGATAGGTTACCAAAGATAAAGGGCTTGAGTAAGCGACCAAGACTGGAGAAAGGGCAAGGCCGGACATTTTTGTCGAAGGAATGTCGCGTTGCGCAAGCAGGTTTGAATTGTGGCTTGCAACCAGCTTTCTACTTCCGGACCAAAGCAAGCGCGTCCGGTTCGTTTGGAAGCACGATAAGTGCTTTCTGACAACTGCAAAGGCAGATATGCATATCGTGGACAATATCAGCTCAAGTGGACGACCGTTTGTTGTTTGTTGAGGACAGGTGGTTGGCGCGCTGCGGCACGTTAAACTTCCGCGAAGCTCTCCGCAGATCTCTTGTATTCTGTTTGGCGGAGAAATGCTCCATGTCTAAGACCGAAAGACTATTCAGCTGGGGCTTCTCGACTAGTTTTCAGATATTCGCCGGTTGAAGATCACGCTCATGTTAAATCTGGTTGAACAGATCTCTCGTCGGCCGGTTGCCGTGAGCCGTTTCCGGCTCTTGTACCGCTCCTTCCACCCAGAGCGTGATACCGTTTACGGCTCGTGGACAGACCTAAGCACGCCCGCGTCTTCTAGCATATTTGCCATGTCTATGCGGCTGAGAAGCACTGGCTTGTCAAATCTGAGGATGCTCCACAATCTCGGCTGAGCAAACGCCTTCGAGGCTCGAGAGCGAAGTGTAAGTTATGTTCAATCTTTATGGATGAAGGATTCATTGCGAACAGGGTTCTCACCTTGGCATGAACTGCTGGGCTTCATGTTATTTGTGTTCGTATGATAGCGGAAGGCTGAAGCAAGCTCAGTATCTATGAGCGAAGGGGCTTTTACCGGAGTATTTTGACTCAGCTCTTGTGGTTGGGCAGATCAGATACAAGGGGATTGTAGCGTGCTGGAGTGTACAAGGGAGTCCCTGCGTGTGCGGGAGCATAAGACTTCAGCATTGTTCAAGGAGATATTGCACTTGGCGACCAACAATCGGCGATCGGATGCCTTTTGACCTTTATACCCCAGAGTTGATTGCGACACGAAACATTAGAGCCTCTTCGTTTGACGCCGGAGCTTTTTGCGACGACATGCCAGTGCCAACGTTGAGAAAACAGATGTTCATCAACAGTGGGGTGGTGAAAGTGTATCTTTGGACGCTCCCGATATAGACTAGTCTAAAGCTTGGCCGGAGATCTCTTTTGGAAATCCTTGCACTCGTTGATGAAGGACGACCCCGGCGGCTGAGGCCTGACTAGCAGATCTAGAGTACGCTAGTGAGACATAGTGCCTATGCCGTAAGCACTTCTGAATGGCTCACGGAAGATAAACCTACTGCCCTGTTGGTTGTATATGTTCACTGTGCTACAAGCCGGGTACAAGCGGGATCGTCGGATTACTGGATGATGCTGCTCAGGCTGCCTATGAGGAACCAGGTGCCACTGTCGTCGACTGTTCGTACAAAGATCGTCATGGTGCAGACGCACGAACGCATCACCATTCCTCGATGTATGCTCCGCTAAAGTTCCATCGCGTCAGTGGAAAGTACAAACGACCCATGACAGAGTGGGGAATCAGAGAGCTCCGGGGTGCTGCAGGAAGATCGAGCTGCGCGTTAGTTGCTCTGCTGCAAATGCCATGCTAGATCCAATCTCTCCGACTGTCGTTCGGATAGTGGCTGATCTAGCACTCTAAGGAAGGCTCGCGCGAGATTGATATTGGATACGGCTCCGCTGTGCTACCTTAAAGTGATGTGGTTTCCTGACCAGACTTATGCTGACGCCATCATAACACAGTGCGGGCCTCGATCCGACAACGAAAGCGACATCTATATACGGATGGTCGCGCCGAGGTTGACGGGCGCATGCCATAAGCGGCAGCGTTGTGCAGGAAGGTTGACCGTTTTAGGTCTTATCATGCAACACCCGATTGGATTATGTCGACCCGCGGTGCCAAGCGCATTCAGATCCGTCTGCTGGGGTCTTCAAGGTGGGTAGGAGAATTTGGAGGCGGGCTGACTCGTGCATGCATGCGTTCGACGATAATGAGGCGGTTGGCGTGCTTCGTGGTGTGTGCCTCCAACTGGGGCTTATACTTTGAGCCCGCATGAAACCATACGAAACGTCGCCCACGATAGCTTGATTATGCACCAAATACGTTCCGCCCCTGGGAACATATGCCTCGCTTCGCTGGTACTCTAGTCGACAAGTCATGATGTGTCAAGGATCCGCCAACCAGCCCCGAGCTTCATGCTCCTTGCCCAGCAGCTTTTAATAATATCATCAGTGTATCCAACTCAGTCAGGCTGGTCCAACGCTTTAGTAGCACCTCTTCTGCTCACCTCTCGCTCCCACTTCTCACCTTTTGTCTCTCTCTCCTTCTCATATCTTCTCACCTTCCACTTTCTATTCTCTTCATCACTGCATGTCCGCGTCACCATTGATACTTTAATCCACCCCTTCGTCTCACAATGGTTTTCTGCACATATTGCGGCCACTCGTTCACCAGGGACGAACATCTCGAAAGACATATTCTCACCCGTATGGCCAATCGTTATGTCCTTTAGGGAAAGACCCTCGCTGACCATCTCAGACACAAACGTTAAGCCGTTCAAGTGTTTCACCTGCCACATGTCATTCGCTAGACGGTAAGCCGCATACTGCTTGGCAAGACATTCCAGAACTCGGGCTGATTCCATCTCCAGCGATCTCCTTCAAAGACATTACACCGTCCATGGCCGGGACCAAAATCAAGAGATCATTCCGGCTGCCAACGGCATGATTCCCAAGTCAGCTGGAAGAACCCCAATTGCATGCAGTAACTGTGCCAAAACAAAGACGAAATGTGACAAGAAGTTCCCATGCAGTCGTTGTGCAGGCCGTAACCTTCGTTGCACCCTTCGTCCTACTCGTCGCTCGTCGAAGAATGCAAACCGCATGGGCTTGATTACAGCCGAGACCATTGCCAGTGGTGTCGCCAATGGTATCCTGCCTCCAGACCAGACTGTTGCTGCTGAGGCAGCTCCCATGCCTGTCGGCTCCCCAAAGTCGGCCGAGAAACACATGCACCAGAAGCCTTCGAGCCCGGGGTCTGGTGTCCCTACAACCATTCCCGAGGAGAAGATCATGAATGATACCTCTGCTCAATACTTCGAGCAACCAATGTCTAATGGCCATACATCCCCTGCCCAACAGGTTTCGCCTCTGGCTACCCCTGACTCTGGATTTATCCAAGGACACATGCCTACCTACGAAGACTTCATGAACGGCACCAAAGAAGACGATGCCAACCCTCGCTTCATGCTTGACTGGGGCCAAATGCCTATGCCCATGGGCTTCGATCATATGGCTCGTGCAGACTTGATGCTTGACCCTAGCATGGGCTTCGACCCAACTCAGTTGTCATTGATGCCGCCTACAGAGAACACCCTTACCATCATTCCCGAAATGGCCAATGCTGGCGCTCCTCTGATAACCCCCATCGAAACACCAAAGGTGGAGCGTTCTTTCGCTGAAATGGATCTTGGTAACTCGAACAACATGTTCTATGCCCATGCCAGACATATGTCGACTGCATCAATGATCTCAAACGACGGGCACGACATTAGAGCTGTCATCGCTGCTCAGGATGGATGGAACGTATTTAAATGTACGCCCACCATACCCTCGAACTCGTGTCCAACCACCGCCAAGATCAACCTCGAATGTCTAGAGCAGACTCTCAAGAATCACGAGGGGTGGAGTACGTGGACTCCCACCTGGGATGAAGCCGACTTTGCTGGGGGTGAGAACTTGTCTGTCATGCAACTTCATGAGAGCACGCGTGACAAGCTTCTTGCCATCACTCAGACTTTCCTCCACAAGGCTCTAGAAACCCACAAGGAAGGCCAACAAGGTGGTCAGTCTCCGATGTCGAACGGCGGCTCGAACTTCGTTCTCCTGCCCCCAGCCAGAGTCCTCGAGTACTTTCTTCGATCCTATGCCAATAGCTTCGAGAGATATTACTCATTGACATCTCGAGGCATTCTTGACGCAAACGAGTTGATGCATTGTTACAATGACAAGGCCTCTTGCCTACTAGTTCTCATGATGATTGCCCAAGGTTCAATGAACATCAGCTCTACCGAGGCCAGATGGCTCGCCGGTGGTCTGACCGAAGCTTGCCGCATCTCGCTCTTTGACCTGATTGAGCGTAACATCACGATGGCCGGCGATCCAATTGCTCTCCACTCTGCTCTCCTCTTCACATCTCAAGCTGCTTGGAGCGGAGACAAGTGGCAGATGGATATCGCCATGGGTCAGCGAAGCATGTACTTCCACATGTTGCGACACTCTGGTGTTCTGGATGGCAGATCATTCTCTTCGCCTCAAATCGACCATCAAGGCAACGCAGACTCTTTGTGGACAGAGTGGATTCAGCATGAGAGCCGCAGCAGACTTGTCTACTCATGGGTTATGATTGATCAAGATCTTGCTCTCTTCCATGATACCGCCCCGCTATTCTCTGTGACCGAGTTTGGCGCTCCCATGCCTGACTCCGACCGCTTGTGGCAGGCTAAGAGCGCTCCTGAATGGTCACAGATCTTCGAACAGGTACATGAGTTCTCAGGTGGCTACTCCTCCCTCGGCTCGGGTGCCCGCCCCATGTCCCTGCACGATCTGTTCCGTCACTTTTTGGATGACGAGATGGCTTCGCTTGGCATCGGAATGACGCCTCTTCAGATGAGGTTACTGTTACACCCTCTTCAGTCCATGGTTTGTCACTATGGTCAGCTTATGAGTTGTTTCTCCGATTCGCTGTCGTCACGCAACAAGACACGCACTGTCACTGCATCGTCGACTAGATGCCGTCTAGAAGAAGTCCAGTCACTACTTCAACGCTGGTACGATATGGCCGACCGCTATCTCAAGGTCAACCCTATCTGCGCTGTCATGCAAGCCAACCTTGTCATGTTCCATCTTATCAGCCTCAATGCGGTAACCAACTTTTCGGAGATTGAGCGTCTGGCCCGTCGTGAAGGTTTCGATGGTACCTACCAGCAGCTGGTCTGGACCCACAAGCGATGTATCGCCGATGTTGAGGAAGCCGTCTTCCATTGTGGTCAAGTCCTGCGCATCATCCGCTCTATGCCCCGCGGTGTGCGTCCCCCATGGTGGGCTGGCGCAATCTACCGCGCGGCCCTCGTGCTGTGGACTGACAGTCTCATCAACAAAGAGACCCCAGTGGCAAATGCTTCTGGAGGCTTCCCCTCGCCGGGACCTACCTTTGCAATTGATGCCTTGTCAGTTGATCATCCTATGATCGTTCGCTTCCTGAGCAAGCGTGTAGGTCAACCTGCTCTCAGTAAGAGGGATGGTACTCAAATTCCAATGGACCATGGTGTCACTGTCCTTGCTCATTGCATTGAGATCATGGACGAAGGCACTTCCAACAGGTTTGTTGACGGTGTCCGCAACAAGCTTGACCGTTTGATGAGAAGCTGAATGCTCTCATCTCATGTTTTACGACCTTTTCTTTACGCTTTTTGTTCAAAATAGATGGCCTTGGTGTTGACGGTGTTGCTGGACTTGGTGTTTCTTGTTCCTGTTTCCAGTTCGTTGTTTTGACGATAATGTCTTTGATACCACATGGTGGGAATCTCTCGATCCGCAGGAGGAGCGGTCATTGGCGTTTTGTTGTCCCTTGATTGTTCTGTTTCTGTTCTTCCAGGTAGACCTTGATGCAACATATCCAAGTTGATCTTCCTTGAGCTTCTTCTTTCCCCTTCAGTGCCATCATCTTTCTTCCCTTGTGACCAACCATGCTCCATCATATTCACGCCTTCTCTTGTATCAGCCACTCTCTACCTTCCAATATCCTGCACCAGCTCCTGTTCTCGAATCGGCTCCAGACCATTGTTGTCGAAATCATGAATTTGTTGATTCGATCACCATAGCATGTGTATGGGAAGAAAACAAGCAACTCCAGATCTTTGAGAAAGGGCGACTTTATAACCACTTCTACGATCGGACAAACCAACATTGTCCGGTGCATGGATCATCAGATTTCTTATTCTTCACTCTGGCACAGTGTGACGCCGGTGTTGAAAATAGCAGATCAAACCAACAATGTCCGGAGGTGCACTTCGGAGGTGAGGAGGTCTCGTGTCTAGTATGGTGATCCGGAGTCTGGAGATGGAACAGACCACCTGATCTCAAACTACAATATTGCGCTGCGACAGCCATGCTCTTCTCAATGCGTTCCAGGCTACAGGTATTATTGAAGGCGATACTGTTATCTGTATTGTTGTGCTGCCTATGCTATCTGAGGACCCCGTTGAGTGCTCCGGATAGGTACGCAAAGGCCATCCATGTTGCTATTTTGCTCAGCCGGACGGACAACATCCTTAGCATACTTCCCCTCCTGCATCTTCTGAAACAGTCTTTCTGGTCTCCTAGTTTCCGGCCGTATGGCAGATGTTTGCCGTGATTGAATGAGCTCTTTTCATACGTGCTTGAAGAACATCACCGCTACCCCATGGTGTCCCGCAAAAAGATCGCCAACATAGTGGCAATGACAGGTCTGAAGCAGGTTTTTCCCACGCCTAGACGCAACGATACAACTCTGGGCTTTGGTTGGGAGCTCCGATAGCGGTTCAGCGATTATGGTGCTGGTGATGAAGGTTCCAGGAATAGCTGCTGCAGCGGACTGAGCGGGCAGCCGATATGTATCCGGAGCTATAGTCACACTGCATGATGCATGAAGTGCACAATTTTATCCAGGGAGATATGCAACGAGCTCAAGGAGAGTATCCTGCAAGTCAGAGTGAAGGAGTGGCAGAAGGCCGCGCAATTGTACGTCTGAACGAGGTCAGCATCCAAGACAGCTTACAACTTGCAAGAGCACGGAAAAAGCTGTGGTACCGCAGATCACAAAAGACCCTACCATCCCCAAGCACAACCTGTTGCTGATTTTCAAGGTTTTCAAGGCTCAGCAAAGTCACCGCGAGGGTGGTATCACGTTGGGCGAACATGTTCTCTCACATACAGCTAGCCATGGGTGTTGGGTGTTGGGTGTTATTATTGCTTGGCTTATCCTCGCCACGCTGCTGACAAAACAGTACATGCTGTGTCCTCAGCATTCCAGTACCATCAAGGTGGAGAAACTCAACAACCTGCTGTAGCATTTCCCTTTTCCATGATGCTCTGGCGAGACGTCTGCGACGGCAATGGTACCGGCGCTCCCACAACACGAGAAGGAAGCGGCTTTTGGAGGCTTGTCGGCTCGCCTCGACAGAGCTGAAGCTCAGGAATGCAGATACGAGCCCCCGTAAGCAATTCTGGAAACCAAGAAATCAATAGTGTCTCGCAGGAATCCAGACGACGCAAGAATGGGGCACAAACAGACAAGCCCTCAATATTTGATGCAAGCAACAATTGCCAGCGCCCAAAACCCATCCTGCTTCTCTCCTCAACATCCGAGCCGTACGACGTGCGACGTGCAAACAAACTTCGGCCTTGGCAAGTTGCAATGGCAAGATCGGATTGAACCGGTCTACCCCACAGATCACGAAACGGAGCCGCGAAACGGCCCACGATTCGTCGCGTCAGGACTCAGGAGCTAGGAGGCGTGTCCGTAGTTGGAAGACAACACGGCCACTACTGTCGGTCCCAGTTTTGGAACCAATCTGAAGCACGAAAGTCTCTGCCGCACGATAATTCTCCGAGAGCCCGCAGCTAAACTTGGTCATTTCGTAACAGACCAGATGCATCAAGTATTCCTGGAAGGCCAAGGACAACAAGGGGCACCATGCTTGGCTCGTGAACACACCACTTTCCAACGACTGGAGACAAGTATAGACGTCTCAACACAGGATTGCAAATCGTATAGGAAGACGTATCTAAAGTTTCACGAGCTGTTGCAGTGGTGAGGTAGACGACTGTCTTCGGGAGCATGGGTGCTCTTCGACAGTTCGGTAATGATCGCCGCCATCCTGCACCCAAGACCAAAAGTCCGAAGACTGGCTGGCAATTGCGTCTGTGCTCAACATCGATTCTGCAGCTGCTCCAGCGCGAATTGCATGCCATGTCGCCTTCACGGTCGACTGACTGCGCGTAGCCCTGCCGGCCATTGCTTGTTCGATAATGCCTCTCCGAAACTCACACGGATGATTGAGAGTAGGTTCGCTCCTCGCGCTTTCGGCGACTTGGTCCGACGCGAAGATCCCCTTGCACACTTTCGCCTTATCGCCAATTGAAGCTTAGCTAGCTATCGATGAGGTTGGTACACTGCCATCTCCTACGCTCGCTGCCCAGTGCTTGTCTGGACCATTGCTTCTACCATCCCCGAGTGGAGCCGCCATGTTCTATCATTGGGATATTCTCCGAAGATGGCCTCAACACCTCGGTGCTTTCTTGAGAACGAAAGAGCGAGCATCAATGGTATATAGAGCTCTACAATGACCAGGCTAAGTCGTTCTTTTCTCATCATCAACCAACTCCTCTACCAATCTACTACACAACAAAGCCACTCGCTTCCATCACCTCTTTCCCACCCTTAACCAACCAACCCAATCATCACAATCACAATGTCTGCTATTGAGACTTCTCGCTTGGACGGAAAGGTCGCCCTTGTCACTGGCTCTGGTAAGTCTTCTGCCATATCTAGCAACATCATCTCCTCTAACACACATCAACAGGCCGTGGTATTGGCAAGTCTATGGCCATTGAGCTCGGCAAGCGTGGTGCCAAGGTCGTTGTCAACTACGCCAACTCTGCCGACGCTGCCAACCAGGTCGTCGAGGAGATCAAGAAGAACGGTTCCGACGCCATTGCCATCAAGGCCAACGTTGGCGAGGTCTCCGAGACCATCAAGCTCTTCGACCAGGCTGTTGAGCACTTCGGCCAGCTCGACATTGTCTGCTCCAACTCTGGTGTTGTCTCCTTCGGTCACCTCAAGGATGTCACCGAGGAGGAGTTCGACCGCGTCTTCAAGATCAACACCCGTGGTCAGTTCTTCGTTGCCCGTGAGGCCTACAAGCACCTTTCCGTTGGCGGTCGCATCATCCTGATGGGCTCCATCACCGGTCAGGCCAAGGGTGTCCCCAAGCACACCGTCTACTCTGGCTCCAAGGGTGCCATCGAGACCTTCGTCCGCTGCATGGCCATCGACTGTGGTGACAAGCGCATCACTGTCAACGCCGTTGCCCCCGGTGGTATCAAGACCGACATGTACCACGCCGTCTGCCGCGAGTACATCCCCGGTGGTGAGAACCTCTCCGACGACCAGGTCGACGAGTACGCCAAGACCTGGTCTCCCATGCAGCGTGTCGGCCAGCCCGTCGACATTGCCCGCGTTGTCTGCTTCCTCGCCTCCCAGGACGGTGAGTGGGTCAACGGCAAGGTCATTGGCATTGACGGTGCCGCCTGCATGTAAAGGGGTTTCTTCTCTTCCCCCCTTCACGAAAACTTTCATGAGCAACAGCATGTTAGTGCCAGGAGCACATGGATGATACAAACCAGGCTTTTTCCTTTTGTTTCTCTGATCATGAGCGGATGGCGTTATTACTATAATACCAATGAAAGAAAAGGTTCACAGGTTGAATCATATAAGCTACTTTATACTTAGACAGCACAAAAAAATTGGAGTATCAGCATTTGAAAATTTATCTCACTGGCCCTTTTTGTTTTGACAGTTCGTAGTAAGATTGCCTTCAGGTTTTTCTCGCACCTCGAGAGTGCCCAGTCGTTCTTGCTTTGATCACTGATTCTCACATGCAAGACCACAAAGACACCAAGAGGGAAGCGACAACAGTCTCTGATACTCTCCTTCCTTCTCTCTATCTTCTCCAACAAAGGAAGTAACAAACATCTACTGTCTGTCCATCCCATCTCCATCCATCTCAACACCCTACATGCCCTCCAAAAGCTGCAACAAATCCCTCCGTTTCGCTTCCTTGATTTTCCGTCTTTTCTTCCCATTCTCTTGTTTCTGTTCTTCTTTCTCTTGGACTCGTTTTCTTCTCTCTTGTTCCAGTTGCTGACTTTTTTCGTCGTCTTTGACCCAACATTCCATTTCGTTTGTGGTGAAGAGGATGTTTGTGGATGCGGTGGGTGGTTGGCGACCTAATTGGATGAAAGAGAGTGGTGTAGTTGATGGTGGTGATGAGGAAGAGGGGGTGGTGGTTGTGGTGGTTATAAGTGACGGGGATGTGAGATTGGACGTTATGTATCCATCCACTAGATCCAAAAAGTTTCTCCCCGAGGGTTTGGTTTCAAGGGCGGTGTCTGCATGAGAGTAGAACGCTTTACTATTCATCAACTTGTGTCAGCATGTTTTTCCATACCGAAACTTCTTCCTTGGAGAAAGGAGTGGGATTGTCAAATCACCTCGTCATCTTCCATCCTTTATTTTTCGCAATCTTCTTCCCTTCTCTGATCTTGATTCCACACCGACTAGTAACCACCATTTCTAGTCTTTCAAACCCATCCAACTCTGCCAAACTTAACTCCGTAACTCCCAACTGAAACCGCAAAAACAGCATTTTCAAACAAGGAAATGCATCGCCATTCCTCGCCTTCTTGTTCCAGAACCTGATTATATCGTCGGTGATCATCGAAGTTTCTTTGGTAGGTGATGAAGAACTATTGATGTGTAAAGATACTAGATTTGGTAGGGACGGTAGAAGGTGGATGGAGGTGTTATAGTCGGCAATGATGGAAACTAGAGTGAGAGACGTAAGATATGTCGAGGGAGAGGCTGAGACGGAAGGAGAGAGGAGGGAGAGGGGTAGGTGGTGGTGAGTAGTTGTTTTGTAAGTTGGCGTGGGTGGAGAGGAAGGGGAGACTTTTGTAAAGATTTGCCAGAGATGGAGGGATTGGAGGTTGCTACGAGAGATTATGTCAGTGTCTTGCTATCAAATTTGAAACTTTGTATTGTCGCCTGTGTAGATGACCATCGGGTGAGTAGCATCCTGTGTGTGGTGATATTTCAGAGATGTCAGGATGAAATCAAAAACTGGGTGTTTTCTGCTTGACGACAGATCTTAACAAGACCCAAACACTAACACAGTCTCCCCAGACCTATTCGAAGGTCTGAGGAGATCCAGCTCATTCCGTTTCATGCGACGCTCCAACAATGTCGTCAACAGAAAAAACACTTGTAATCAGGGTAACCCTGTTCACATCACAATCTCACACAACACCATACTCGAAAAGAACAAACCAAACCCAAGCAGAAAAAGTACTCACTTCTTCTGTATCTCCCTCCAAAGTCTTCTCAGCACAATCTCCGGCACAGGCTCAAGACTTTCGGCCTCAAGCATGGCCAAATTATTGAGAAGACATCGCAAAGCCATCGTCTCCAAAGCGTCAACGCCGACACCATGCTCCTTGCTCGTATGCAGAGGAGGAGGTACACCAATAGCTCTATGAAGAAAGTCGTAGATCTGTGAGGATATTGGTCGTGAGGGTGTTGAGATGATGGTCTCGTTCCAGGATAAGCCGGAGCTGGTGTCGTGATAACGTATTGGTTTTAGTGCCATGGTGATAGGTTGTGTTGTTCTGCAAAAGAGTGTTGATGTGATGCAGTAAAAGAGACGTTGTCTTGTTGGATGTCGACAGTAGAGGTGTATGTGTTTTGGTCGATCAGTCCAGCTGAACGACGTGCTTGGTGCTGAGTTTGGATGTTTGTCGTGGGATCGTATCAAAAGTGCTCGTCAAGTCGAAGGCCAGAATCGAAGAGCTTCGTTTGCAAAAGGTAGAAGCGAGGGTTGGATGACTGAGATGTGCAGCAAATCAAGAGTAAAGTCTCGACAACCTGCGCACACCAAGCACGTACACAACTTCAGCCAATTTTCATCTACTTCAGCACTACAAGCAGAGACAAGAGATATCTGGGTTGCATCAAGATTCATACTACTTCTAGAGTACAGTATTCCGTCAAAAAAAAAGATTTGGTCGTCGCACAAAACCAACGACTAAAGATACCCATAAAAAATCCATAATGCCAGAAGAACGCCAGGGTGCCTATCTATGCACCTCACAGCTTTTTTTGACTTGCTATATCTGGAGCGAATCGCTTAAAGCTCATCGTGCTCAGCGAGGTCACCGTCGCTGTCGACGAGACCATCCTTGATCACGGCAGCAGCCTCACCAGCCTTCTCGACAACTGCGTCCTTAACGGCACCGGCGACCTTAGCGGCGACACCCTCGGTGGCAGCCTCAGCCTGCTTGGGCATACCGGCAGTCTCAACATCATCGCTCTCAGCGTCAGCATCAACCTTGTTGCTACCGTTCTCACGGATGAAAGTGGCAAGGTCTTCAACAGTACGGGCACCGCTGTACTCAATAGGCTCGCCCTTACCGTGGGCGGGGAAGAGCTTGATGGTAGGGAAACCCTGAATCTCATCGGGAACATCGTTGGCAGTGGCATCGACCTTGGCGATGGTGACCTTGTTGGAGTGAGGCTTGAACATTTCACCGAGCTCCTCGTACTTGGGAGCAAGGGACTTGCAGTGACCGCACCAGGGAGCGTAGAACTCGACCAAAACATCCTTGTCGGCGTTCATAACAATCTCATCGTAGTTCTTTGCAACAATAACAGTAACGGGTCCATCGTTCTTCTCAGGGATAGGCTCGGACTTGATGCTGGGCTCGACCTTGCCGGCAACAAAGTCGTCAAGGAACTTGGTAATCTTCTTTGTGGAGAGGTCAGTGCCCTCGAAGGGGAACTTCTGGTTCTTCTGGGTGTCCTGGATGGCGAAGGCGGGCCACTTGCCAACCTCGAGGTTGAGGTTACCGGCGTGTTGACCGAAGGCCTTGGCGTCGATGGTAGCAAAGTTGACCTTGCCCTTGTGCTTCTCGGCGACCGACTTGAGGGAGGTGGCAAGAGTCTCACGCTCCTCGGGAGTCTCGGCGAAGATGTAGGCGAGGGGAATACCAGCCTGTAATTGCAATGTCAGCTAGGCGTTTGCGCAAGGTCTTGAGAGCAGAACTTACGGCCATGTAGCCAGAGTAGGTCTCGGGACCGACCTCACCAATCAGGGGAACGGAGGCAGTGTTGGCGAAGGTGGTGATGGCTTCCTTGGTGAACTTCTCCTCGAAGGTGTTCTTGCCCTCGTCGAAGCTCTTGTAAAGAACGATCGAAGGCTGCTTGACACCCTCAGCCTTGGCGAGAGCGGCATCGTTGGTGGCACCGAAAAGGAAGTTGTCGCGGAGGCCGTTGGCGGCAGCGGTGAAGGTCTCGTTGGAAGCCTTGTCATCGGCGGCGAAGTAACCGACCAGGACGACCTTGTCGGCGGTCTTGAAGTCCTCAATGGTGGCCTTATCGACGATGGAGACGGCGGGCAGGGACTGCTTTGTCATGTATGAGACGATGCTGTAGAATTGTTAGCTGGACTCTCAATCATGCTGACGTTGTTATCACGTACGCAGGGGCCTTGCGCTGGCCGCTGTAGGGAGAGACATTGTCGAGGCCTCTGAAGACCTTGAGGGTAGGGTAGCCCTCGACACCGTGGTCACGGCAGAGGTCGGCCTCCTCGGTGCAGTCAATCTTGGCC